>JAOBAT010004893.1:0-10695 GCA_026413305.1 Hydrozoanthus tunicans
GACTGGTAACCTGTTACGTAGCAGCAATGAGTTATGTGGTTTTTGTTTAAAAATTTTCATTTCTGTTAAAAAATGTCATGTAATTTTTGTTTCAAACAGTTTCAAGGGGATAATTCATTGATTAAAGTTAAAACAACGTGACTATTGCATCCAGACTTGGATTTTTTTAAATAAAACAGATTGTCTCTGCTTTATGCCTCCTGCTACGTCATATGCCTCTTGCTACGTCATCATTGCACGCTTCAGGTTTAAAAAATGTAATAGGAACGGCGAGAAAAGGTTACATTTTCACAAATTTCCTATTATTATAGGGTTCTACTTTTCATCTGGAACTTGAAAAAATAAGCTTGATAGGGACTTTAAAGTGTCCCGGCTTACTTCCTTATGAGGCCTGTTATAACTGACCAACAGCTGACCCTCAGTACCCCTAAGGTCTGAGGCCCTACTCAAATATTCTTTTAGAGTAGTTACAATGCACAGAGCACTGTCCCGGGCATAAGGCGTGAACTCGACTGGTTCAATCAATAACCCTGGTCTAATCTGCTTTATGTGCTCTGGGATATGAAAAACATTACAATCTTGATAAACTTTCATATAACAAATGTTTAACATGTGAATTGTTTGACCTTTCTACCCTGACACTAACAAGGCAAGGGTTGCTAACTTTAGTGTCAAATCCTTAAGGGCCATTTTGTCCACTGGGGAAAAGGACTTCAAGTAGCGCAGCACAACTTAGACTTACCAGATGGAGTTGTATCGTGGTGTTGGTGGCCTGCTTGAAAAACACATTTTAACAATCTTGAAACAAGGGGATGCTTTACTACGCTCACACCATCATCTAAGGTATTGTATGCCGAAAGGGCACTCCTGGCTGTGTTTACCTTACTATGCGAAAGTCCTTCATGATATAAGTCAGTGAAAAAATCAAGTACTTTTCCTAAAGAGGGATAAAGCTGATTTTAAACCTGTCTCTTAACACAAAAGTTTGTCCATTTTTTAATCTTTTGTGTTGGTGGTCGCCAAGATGATGATAGGAGTAGTTCACAAGCTTTCCCTGAAACTTCCTTTGCTTGATAGGATTTTCGGATAAGTAGCATGCTATCAGTACCAGCTTCTTCCGAAGTGGGTGCAGCTTCATTGAGTTCGGCAGAGTAAATAGGTCTGGGGTCTGTGGTAATATGACTGGCAGATCAGATGTCAGTCGCAGTAGCTGTGGCCACCAACACTGAGTTGGCCACTGAGGAAACACAAAAATTCCCTCTGCTTCCTCTTGTTCTAACTTCCTCAAGCACCAGGAGATTAAAGCAAAGGGAAGGAAACAATAAAACCTCCATGAATTCCAGTTCACTGTAAGGGCATCTATATATTTAGCCATAGGGTCTGGCTTCCATGAAATAAACACTGAGAATTTAGTGTTTGCTCTAGAGGCAAAGAGATCAATGCCAGGGAGTCCCCCAAGTGCACTAATGAATAAAAAACGTTGCTACTCAAGAACTATTCTGTTGTCTCATTAAGATCTCTACTTTACTTGTCTACTGCTACATTTTCCACCCCTGGAAGGTGAGCAGCTGTTAGTCACACATCTTCCTTGATGCACCATGACCAGATGTCTACTGAAATAGCATTACAGTCTGGGGATCATGTACCCCCCATGGCATTGATGTAGCAGACTGCAGTTGTGTTATCCGAGAGAACTTTAACATGTTTCCCTTGGACTTCATGTGAGAAAGATTGCAAGTTTTATGGCTAAAAGCTCTAGCTTATTGATGTGTCTCCCTTGCTCACTAACAGTCCAGAACCCCTGTGTGACCTTGTCAGGTGCACCACATACTGCCCCCCACCCTTTTTGGAGGCATCACATCCAAGTTCAATATCAAAGCTTCCCCTGCATATTGGGTTTGAGGTTCTTTCAATATTGTTTATCCATAATTGCAATTCACTCTTAGCTTGTTGTGTTAGGCTTATTGTAGAGTTATAGTGCGCTTTAGTAGCTTGGAGATCCTTGTTTCTCTCCCTCTCAAATGTTCGGTAATTCAATTTCCCAAATTGCACCCCAGGCAATGCTGAGACTAGGGTGCCAACTGTCAAGATCTTGGTGGAAGCAGTATTTAGATAGTTGCTACATAGATCTTTAGTTTTAAAGCCTTCTCTGAGTAAGTGAGACTCTCATTGAAATAGAACCTATGTGAAAACCCAGAAAATTTATTTCATGGGTGCGTTCAAGGATCGATTTCTCTCTGTTTATAACAAAATCCAGGCTTTCAAAAATTTCGATGGTGCTAGCAATATTATTCTGACATTCTACAAATGTTTCCCTTGAAGATATGAGTCATCAATACAGTCAATATTGATATGTCTCATTTTCCTGAGAGTGCTGTAAATAGGCCTTAGGATTTTTAGTAAAATATCTCGGGGCAGAGGAGAGCCCATTGGGGAAGCAAGTGCACTGTAGGACTTTTCCACCCCACTCAAACCTTTTTAGGTATGGTCGGTATTCTGGGGCCACTGGTATTGTGTAGTAGGCATCCTTTAAGTCTACTGATGCCATAAAACAGTTTTGTTTGACCAGTGTCAGGGCTGAAGAAAGGGTATCCATCTTAAATTGGTGTTTCTCTTTCTCTTGTTTAATTATTTAAAATTTAATATCACACGATATGACCCATCTCTTTTCTTTCGGAGGAAAATATTAGATATGAACTCATTTTCAGAGTGATCTGCTTCCTTTAAGACACCCATTGCTAGGAGCTTTCTAACTTAAGTATCCACAATTTTAACTTCCTTATTGTTAAATTTCATTGGAGGTAAGCATTGCCTTCCTTGGTTTCCTTGAAACTCCAGAGAGCATTAGGAGACCATTTGTCACTAGTGATTTCCCTCCAAATATGAAATGATATTGCCACAGCAATATCATTTGCCACAGTAGCTACTGCTATTATGGATTTTATTAGCAGTTTCTACACTTTCTGAAGCTTAACATCCCCTGATCTTGCTGTTTCCCCAAGATTGTTCCAAATAGGGGGGTTCACAAGAGTTTCTGTGTGTTTCTCGCAATTCTTTGTTGTCACATAATGCTTCTTTAGAGCTGTGACGTGGTCTTCGTCCTGTTTTTCATATAGGAGTTTGTCCACTACGCTGGCTAGCTGGGCCTCCAACTCTGGTCCCTTTTCTTCACCTACGGCTCAAGCTTTTCTGAAATTTCTGTAGAAATCCCTTTTCTAAGGCCGTAGTTTGACTCGTTGAGTTGCTTCCACGCTCGTTTGTTGTTCTACACGAGGCGGCGGCGCCATCTTGGTTGTCGCTATCAGAGACAAACTCAGATGAGGACGAAAATGGTTCTCTGTTTGGCCCTTTATTTTGATCTAAAATCAAATTCCCGAGGTCTTTAAGCCCTCCAGAGATGGATTCTGCTAAGGTTGACATAGTCAAAATATCTGCTAAAACCTTCTGATCCAAAGCACCAACTTGCTGGTTGCCTTGAGTTTGCGCGTGTTTTACTGTGCTTTTTGCCGGAGCCTTTGGCGTCTTTGTGCCCGTGCCCTTTGTTTTGCTCAAAATTATAGTTAGAGTTAGGATCTTCTCCTTCCTGATTCATTTCTTTGTAGTGAGAGTACTTATACTCCAAGATTCTGCAAGAATTCCTCTATACTTTTCGCTTTTTGCTTGTCTTTGGAGAAAGACAACCTTCCCGCGCTTTCATACGCAAAGCACTGATCCGCACATGCATAATGCTATCTCTTGTAATCTGAGGCACCATAATGAGGTAGAATTCATTGTTTTGAATCAGATTTCCGTTCGTTGAGCCTTTTTTCTAGGAGAGTGCGCTCACAGCTAGCATACTATTAATATTTTATGCACTTTTTGTATTTTTCAAGATATGGGAAAAGGCTCGTGTGTAAACGGAAAAAACAAGTGACGCGTGCCATATTTCACGGTATCCCACTTGACAGCATTGCATAACTAGTATAATTATATTTAGTTGAGTATTAATTCTTGTGTTTTCGGACCGGATGGGATAAGTGGTAGTGGCAGTTTTGCTTACAAGTCCTGTAAGGGACTGCGGAGCATGTTCTGTATTGAGACTGCTTTGAGCTGGTGACAAATAATGCGCTTAATCGCAGCAAAGATATACTCTTCGTTCTGCCATGCCGCCTCCTTTTATCACCAAATATACGATGTTTTTGAATAGTAAACTGTAATTCTTCTTAATAGCAGACAAATTACCTGTGACAGGCCCCAACTGCGGTGCAGCAACCAACAGTACGGTGAGAAGGCAAAGCGTCATAGAAACTTTCATGGTCGGGTTTTTTTACTGTAAAAAGAAAAGAAGAAAGAATAAAATGTTAGTGCTTGTAAACAGCTATCAGATACAATAAGCCAATTACTTGGGTTATCAGTCACGAAATGGAGACTCAAAACTCTCGAAGATTTTGTTATATAGGGGTTGTAGGCAGTGCCGGAAAAAATGTTAGTACTAAAAATAATCTTGTGGTTATAAACCTAAAACAATGTTCAGGGCTTGAAAATAGTACATGAAGCGAGTAGAAACTGCTGAAATAAATGTTTTAGTTATGTTACAACTCCTCAGTTGCTACTTGTGCCAATGAGAGACTAAAGTTCTGTCGCGCGCGATGCTCACGCGACAATAAACAAGTTATAAAATTTATAAATATGTAATCTGGCGAACAGTAAAACTTAAAAACCTCAATTTCGACTCATACTGTTTTGATTCATTTTTCAAAGGAAAGGTAACGTATATGTTTCCAACGTTAAATAGATTGTGATCACGAGGTTAAGGCTCTGTTACACGAGGCATTTTTTTCAGCAACTTGCAACGCAACGCCGTAGCGTTGCAAGTTGCTGCGGAGAAAATTTTGCGTGTAACATCCCTCTCTGCAACTTGGTACGCAACGAAAAATTACGAAGCAAGTTGCAGAGAAAGTTGAACCATCTTCTACTTTTCGCAACGTTGTGTAACATATGCTTTGCAACCTGCTTCGCATGAAACTGTCGCTATCAACGCGAAAAAGCCAATCATTTTAACTGGGAGAAACCGCTGATGTATCGTTTTATCGCAGGCAACGAACGAGATCATTGCGAGTTGCGAAAAAAATTGCCCGCGTCTGATATCTCACAGCAACTTGCAATTTTTCGTTATCGTCAATATTGCGTTGCAAGTTGCTGAAAAATTTGCTTCGTGTAACACGGCCTTTAGTGTCGCGGCGGTGTTTACTAGGAGCTCGCGCGCGCGTTACCCTGCTATTGTACAACTAGTGTACTATTTTTGAAAGGCACCGAAACCATGTAAAAAAAACCTTTTTTACGTATTTCAGATTTTGAGAGCTAGATTTAAAAAATCCACTGTAGTCCTCAACGGGGCTTCCCTAAGGTTAGTTGTAGTCTTGGACATGTAAAAGTAACATTCTGCAAAGCACTCATTTTTATAAAAATCTTTTTTGAAGAAGAATAGCTGAATTAAGAACCGTCAGGCAGAAAGATGACAAGAGTTTAAGAACATGCCAAGAACACAACCGACGCTGAGTAGTGGCCGAGAACTATGGTCATAAATCATGGAATCATTCATTCGGTTTCTTGTAGCTTTAATAAGGTTCCAGAACGTTTGCGCTTGAGAAAAAAGAAAATTTGTTTGTGCATTGTTGTTCTTATAAATATGTTCTTATAAGCTTGCACACTAAACACGTACAATTATATCAAGAATATTTCGCGAAATTCTCAAAATATTTAAGAGCATTCATCCTCTGTTCAAAATAAAACGCCGTTTCATAAAAGAAGTGTAACTAAAACAAGGGTTGGACAAGCAAACACAGGGATCGAAGCATACTTGAGAGGGCGGGAAAGCTTTAGTTACGGAGATAAAACATAAAAACGCAAATGGTTTCAAGATAACTACCTCAAGTTTGTGGTTTCTGTGTTCGCCTCTAAGCAATCAACCTTGTTGTTGCAAAATACTGCGAATTTATTGATAACGTTTTATTACTGTGACAGCACAAATTGCACAGTACAACAAGTTTTACATTTAGCCTTTATCATCATAAATAATTTGGGAAATATTTTGACAGCACTGAAATGTTTACGACACTTAGTCATAGTTGTCTTGTCTTTAAGTTTCAATGGAAACTTGTAAGCTCATTTGACAATCAATTAACAGTTCAAGAATTTCGAGAAGATTCTGCAATCAATTGTAATTGGTTTTGCAAGCTATCAAGATGTCTCTTTAATGTGAGCCGCTAAATACACTAGGTTGTCTCAGTAAGAGAGAACTTATGGAAACAACTGTGTGGAAACAACTTTCATATAGCAAATGTGTGGTAAAATAGAGAAAAAGAGACGTCGCTAGTAATAGTGTAACATCTCCGTGAAGAACGTCCACCATTGAAACAACTGAGGTACTTTCCTGGCTCCTGCCTAACGAGTCACTGCGGTCGGTTACAACACCATATAATCCCCCCTTACACTTACTATAAACATGTTTGCACTGAGCGAAAAAAGCCTGCATGGCAACATGGTTTTCTTGCTAACAAAAACAGCCTTTGCTGCGCAACGATCAGGTTTGCGAGTTTTCTGGTTTACTAATTTCTTTTTGCTTAAAACACGAAAACAGGAAGTCTTTAGGCGCACTCTTCAGCCTCGTGGAAATTAAATGAAACCAGTACGGAAAATCAGTACTTGTACCCTTGACACACGTGTACGGACATCCACGTCACATCATCGTACTTTTAACTGGAGTTAACGGAAGTTAATGAAACAGACATTCCCCTAGTTTTCCCCTTTCTTGTTATTTTGTAGTCTTCTCTTCCTGTTCAGTGTTACCCGAAAATACATCCAACGACAAGTACCCGCAGGGTACAAAATTGTGCATGCTAGGCTGATGTTCAACTTATTTAGAATTTACCCGGAATTACCAAGATATTGACAACACACTAAACAGTGTTTCTCCTTGTTCCTTGAAACAGTTTGTTGTATTCACTATTATAATTATTGGCGGCACACGAAAAAACGGTGACCCGCACAAAAACCGAGAAAGATATACAAAATGTTTACATTTACTGAAAAGTGACTTAGTTGGTTGGATGATGTACTCTAAAATCGCGGCCAAGTCCGGTAACAATCGGTTAAATTAAGGAGACGCCCAAGCTAGCTACATCAAATTTGTTAGATTGAGAGTTAAAATGGTATGAAAACAAACATTTACGTACCTCCAGAGAATGCGGGATAGGACCAGAAGACGCCTTCAGCTACAACTGCTCGACTAAACCTACCTTCCTTTTGCCTTTTTCGGCTACTCGCCTTTGAGTAAAGTGCAGTGAAGCAAGTGGTATTATCTTGAATATTTAATCATAAACTGAGAAACCGACACGCACTTCAAACAACGCGCAAAATATACAGTCGAGTCTTCAGCTTTAGGACTATTTCTTTAGTTTTTCCTACCATTTTTACTGAATTTCGCTTTTCGTGTTAAGACCGTGATCTACTCAAACTTGCCATCAGGCTATTACAGAAGCAAGTGTCTCTAATTTCCGATATATAACAACTTCAAAAGATATGTGTCACCTGCTTATGGCTAACAACCTCAATGAAACGAGTGAGATAGCAATGAGCTACATCAAGTTTACAGTCGAGTCTTCAGCTTTAGGATTATTTATTTGTCCTATACCATTTTAACTGAATTTCGTTTTCTCGGGCTAAAGTCGTGATCTACCCAAATTTGCCATCAGACTATTACAGAGATAAGTGTCTCTAACTTTCAATATATAACAACTTCCATAGACTTGTGTCATCTGTTTACTGTTAACAACCGTAACGATTCTTGAATCTGCTTAACATGTGGAACAGCTGTCTTTCCGTGTCTACTTCAGCGTGCCATCAGACTTTTAAAACTTTTAAAGCGTTTTAAAACTGTCTCTCTCCCAAGATTTGTGTGATCTGCTTAAGATTAACAACCATAACAACTCTTAAATGTGCTCCGCATGTAGAAGATTTGTGTTACAACCTGCTCACGGTGAATACCCGTTACATTTCTTAAAATTTGCTTAACATGTGGAACAGGTGCATGTCTTTTCAAAACAAATTTACAATGATCAAGTTAAATTAAAAAGTCTTTGTTTCTAAAACTTAACCTAGCAAACGAAAGGTTTTTAACATTAATGATGTTTTTAGAGTCTAAAGGTGGCGTTGGTTTTTGTATCAAAGCCGCAAAATTCGAAAGAAATTCAATAAAAACCAACGAGTTATGGCTGTTTCAGATGACGGTATTTTCCAACCTAGTGGTAATATTGTCTGCGACGAGACCCCGTACTACCTCATCTTGTAAGAAAAATTCCCGCGTTCGTCTTCATCTCGTTGTTGTTGTAAAAATTAGCAGAAATAGCGAGTGAAAGAAAGTGCTGGATTTCGACTCTACTGAAGAACTTTGTTACGAGATAGACAACATGGAGAATGTTTCAAGACTAGGAAAAACCGTGTGGGCTGATTCGACTGCTAAAGGCTTGGATGCAAGATAAGTATTCAATTTCTGCCATCCAAGTTAAATTTTCCAGAGAAAATTTGACTGCAAAGTCGAACCATTTTGAGTTTAAGCGGCCTTGCTTGCAGTCAAGTCATTAAAAAGTACGATCGCTGTCGATTCGATAACTACCTCTACAAGCAGAGCTCACAATTTGAATTCGAAAAAAAGTCCGGCCGCCGCATTAATGTATTTTGTTTTACAGATGAGGTGGATGATAAAAAAAATGTATTCTAATGGCTAAATTCCGCCTGTATGTAAACAGAAAAAAGCTTTTCAAAACTCTTGAGAAAAGTCTCTCCACGCTTCCGTCGATAAACAGTACAAGCCAAAGGAAAAATCGTCAATGAGTCAATTGCCAAACTGATAAAAACTTACCAAAACAAACAGCTCGCTCACTGAACTCCGCAGCACGTCTACATGTATAACAGCAAGTACGCTCTATTTATCAAGCAGTGAATGTTACGTTCCGCTCGGCCTAAATGTAGTCTGGTCAATCTGTTTTCGTTTTTCTTCGTTCTCAATATAGTTCTCGTCTCCCATAAATGCCATCGATGAACTCTCGGGGTTATTCGCGCAAACTTCGTGCAGCTTCCGAAACTTTACTAGCTATTAATGCAGAGGTGTCCTACACAAAAACCAAGTAAGATATACAATGAAAATGTTTTACAGTAGATTTTTTACGTGGTAGGACTGTAGACTTACTGAACGATGACTTAGTTGTTTGGATAATGTTCTCTAAAATCGCGGGTAGGTTTCCAGAGCCAAGTCCTGTAACATTCGGTTAAATTAAGGAGATGCTCAAGCAAGCTACATCAAATTTGTTAGGTTTAGGAATAAAATAGTATGAAAACAAACATTTGCGTACCTCCAGAGAATGCTGGACGAGACCAGAAGACGCTACAACTGCACGACTAGCTAAACCTACCTTCCTTTTATCTTTTGGAGTTATTCGACTTTGAGTAAAGTGCAGTGAAGCAAGTGGCCATAGCTTAAATATTTTATCATAAAAGCATAAGTGGAAACTGATAAACCGACACGCGCGCACTTCAAACAACACGTAAAATCTACAGACGAGTCTTTAGCTTTAGAACTATTTCTTTAGTTCTTCCTACAATTTTAACTGGATTTTGTTTTTCGTGTTAAGGCTGTGATCTACTCAAACCTGCCATCAGACTGTTACAGAGGCAAGTGTCTCTCACTTCCATTATATAACAACTTCAAAAGATATGTGTCACCTGCTCACGGCTTACAATCACAAAGTATCGAGTAAGATAGCAATGAGCTACATCAAGTTTGTTATCTAGAAAGAGGAACAAAATGTTATGAAAATAAACCTTTGCGTACCTCTAGAGAATATTTATCTTTTGAAGCTATTCAGGCGCCGTTGAGTAAAGAGCAACGAAGCAAGTGGCTTAGCTTAAATATTTAATCATAAAAGCAGAAGTGCATGGAATAGAAATCGACACGCACAGCTTTGAAACAACGCACAGTTCTAGGATTATTTCTTTAGTTCTTCAACCATTTTAACTCAATTTCGCTTTTTGTGTTAAAATTAAAGCTAAGCCGTATCTACTTGTCAATAGACCATCAAACAGACACGTCTGTCTCTCATTTCCAATATATTACAATGTACAAAGACTGTTGTCACCTGCTCACGGTTGATAACCACAAAATGCGAGTAACATAGCAATGAGCTACATCAAGTTTGTTAGACAGAGGAAGAAAATGATATCAAAACATTAATTTTGAAAACTTAGCGACGTTTCGCCTAGAACCACTAGGCTTCTTCATGCACGATCGTTGGTGGAGGCCGAGATGCATGATGGGACACCACGCAAAGCAATGTCCCAAGAGTGCGACAAACGAAACCTCAGTCCACCCCTCCTATTTAAGGAGGGGGCCACGACCCTCTCCCAGATCGCCTCCTTCACTCCCCGCTCGAACCAACGCGCCTTCTTGTCCACTGGCATTCACCGTTTTCTCGACTCCAAGTTTGGGCGGGATAGCCTTATTTTAGCCAGAGATATTGAGAAGACAGCGAGAAAAATTGCCAACTATCGAAATCACCTTCGCTTCAGTTTGAATTGCCTCAGGGAAAGGTTGACCCCACCAAGCATCAAGCTTACATCTAACATGAAAGGACACGTGGCTAGGAAGATCTTAGTCAACGC
>JAOBAT010004904.1:6040-33072 GCA_026413305.1 Hydrozoanthus tunicans
GCCATAAACCATATAGCCCAGGCTTTACTGATAAACCATATAGCCTAGGCTACAAATCATATAGCCCAGGCTATAAATCATACAGCCCAGGCTATAAACCATATAGACTAGGCTACAAACCATATAGCCCAGGCTATAAACCATATAGACCAGGCTACAAACCTTATAGCCCAGGCTATAAGCCATATTAATTAATAGCCTGATGACGATTAAGAGAACCGTGTACGTTTGCTAACTTTTTTGAACACCAGAAAATTTACTGCACTTATATGGTGTATACTAAACAAATCTTTAACCTGGTCCGCCTTCCAAGATTTGCAATTGGCTACTTTTTGCAATTCCATGTAAATCTTGCTGATGGAGTCAACATTTCCTTCCTCGACCTCGTAGTGATATGTTGGTGTTCTAGAATAAACAAAAATTGTACGTACGCATGACCAGAATAATACTCAACGAGTTTCAGTTATTGTGTGTTCTATCTATCAGCGGCAGAAAAGCGTGAAATAATGGATAAAACGCACGAATGGATCGTTTTCATGGTAGCATTGCTTAAAACTATGTTCAATTTATCAGGAAACGAGTCCACAGTCAATTTAAGCTCATATATATAAATATTAGTAAAGCCACAAAGTTTCACAAACTGATTGGCCTCAATTTGACCGAGATATAAAGGCTTAAATTTGGATAACAATATGGGTAAGGATCGTCAACGTTCATTCAGCTTCGCGTCCACGTTTTCCCCGTTTATTTCTCTGTAAAATCAAGTTTCAAAATTTTATATCTACATTAGTTTTTGGAAAATGTTTACAAATTCGCAATTCTGCCAATATTGATGCGCTGCAGTTTGGTGCTGGCTAAAGCTTCTTGATATATTCAATATATATCTTAATCGTGAAAAACCGGTCACTCTCTGACAGGTGAGAGAACTTTATTACTCTTAAATCAATGAATTTTTTGTAGTTTCAACACGATAATCAAAACGACCACAACTAATTAAGTGTTATAAAAACCAGTATGCTTGCTAACAGCATGCGGAGATAGCGAAAAGTAAAGGATTACAGTTTGGAAGCTGATCAAAGTCAAGAAAGTACCGTGCAATAACTCCGAACATAAACACGCACAGATGTATATAAGAATAATATACAAAATAATAATAAAAAAACATTTGGGACAAAAATAAAGATAACCTGTTTCTGAAGCCCTAGAGACGATGGGAGCAATATTACATAAGAAAACTCTACCACTGAACACCCATGCGGAAATAAAATATTTGAAACTTTGAACCTAGCTTTCATGAAAAGATACCCTTGGCACTAGCTGTGGAGAGGTATGAACAAAAATATAGATACTCAAGATTAATCAAGCTCAACCCAAGAACTAGACATTCGTACGTACAAAACGTTTGTACAACATTCAGGCATTAAGATACGCATCTTTAAGCCAACGTTTAATATTGGTTATATATTGGATAATTGTGGAAGTATGAATTCTTACTTTGGTGTTACTTTGGAGTCGGGCCTTGTGGTCGATTTTAGTGGCCGTAAAAGGACAGGTCTGGTTTAATCCCCATTCTTCCCCTCAAACCAGATGTACACATCGCACTTCTTCATGCGGTTAAAATTTGGATTGCTCATTTGGAATGAAACTTTGTAAGTAACTGCAAAAGGGTAAAATTGATCAATCGCTTAAAAAGCATGCCAAGCAATCAATATACATCAACTCAATTAACGCAGTTTTTTATTATTCATTTCTTAAGTAAATTAACCAGCGACCACTTAATCGATTGATTATTGATTAACTAAAGATACAGCAAGCAAAACCATCCCATATGCAAACAAATTAGCCAATCAGCTAATAGGTTAAACAAACAATCAACCAATCAGTCAATATTTTATCTTACTCACTCATTCAATTACTAAGTTACTCACTCACTTATTTCATTGTTTACTTAACTACTTACTCACTCACTCTCTCTCTCTCACTCACTAACTCACACACTCACTCACTCCTTTACTTACTTACTCATTTACTTACTCACTCACTCACTCACTACTTACCTATTTACTTACTTACTTACGGCTACTTACTTACTTACTTGCTTACCTACTTACTTATTTACTTACTTATTTACTATTTACTTACTTACTTATCAACTTACTTACATACTTACTTAATTACTTACTTACTTACTTATTTACTTTCTTACTTACTTATTTACTTACTTACTTACTTAATTACTTACTTACTTACTTACCTACTTACTTACTTACCTACTTACTTACTTATTTACTTACTTACTTATTTACTCACTTACCTACTTACTTACTTACTTACCTACTTACTTACTTACTTACTTACTTACTGACTTACTAATTTACTTACTTACTTACTTATTTACTCACTTACCTACTTACTTACTGACTTACTAACTTACTTACTTACTTATTTACTTACTTACTTACTTACTTACTTAATCACTTACTCACTTATCTACTTACTTACTTACTTACCTACTTACTTACCTACCTACTTACTTACTTACTTACTTACTTACTTATTTACTTACTTACTTACTTACTTACTTACTTACATACTTACTTATTTAATGAACCATGCATGAGCTAATATTCATAAACATAATTTTTGTTTATTGTTTTTAGGGCGTCATCTTAGGAAGCGAAAATTTTAATTTCATTATGAACACCTTCAATATCAATTAAGTTAGCGTTTGACATTAATGTTGTTTGAGCCCATACCTCGCCTACTCGCAACTTCATCGCCAAAAAGCTCCATCGCAAGCTCGATTCTCTCCCAAAAGCTTTGGTTACCGCTGAACAAAGTACCGCCGCCCTACAAAACTACGTTTACGGCCCAGCTTTAGCCAGCTAGGGCAACCAATGAGCCTAGAACTAGCTACTAAACTCCTGCCAAAACCTATACTCGGTCCGTTACTAATAGTGTTCATGTTCATTCTTTAAGTCTTTAGTTAAAATCACTATCACGCTTATTTTTTTACTTTTTGGATTAAAACTGTTGTCGTCTGTGAACTCAAAATTCGAATAACCAAAGAAAATTTCCATGTCTAAGCATGCTTTTTAACCAAAGAAAGATTGGAATGTAAATTTTACCCGAGCAGGCCGGGGACTGGTAACCTGTGACGAGCAGCTGTGAGTTGCGTGGTTTTTGTTTAAAATTTTCACTTCTGTTAAAAAATGTCATAAAATTTTTGTTTCAAACAATTTCAAAGGAATAATTCATTAATTAAAGTTATTATAATTACAACGTGACTATTGTAGCCAGAGTTGAATTTTTGGAGATGAAAAGATTGTCTGTGCTTTATGCCTCGTGCTACGTCATATGCATCCTGTTACGTTATCATTGCACTCTTCAAGTCTAAAAGATAAAACAGGAACGGCGAGAAATGGTTTTCTTTTCAAAAATTGCTATTATTAAAGGGTTCGACTTTTCATCTGAAACTTAAAAAAATAAGCTTGATAGGGACTTTAATATCACATTGTCAAATACAAAGATTCTTAGGCAAGATTTATACATTTTGCTTACCTGGCGAGACATATCGAAGAACACGAAAGGCGAGCTGGTTTACAAGTTGAAGAGTTGAAGTTTTATTAAAATCTTCCGGAATGAGGGCGTCGTATTGCGAAGAAATGCTAAGCAGCTCTCGAGACCTTTGGGTTCCCTTCTCGTTGGGCACAAGGAGACAAACCAATTCTCTCGCACCTTTTTGGCAGTTTTTTCAAGTTTATAAATTTCCAAAGGTTTACCCGTTTTGGTTTCTGAGTTACCGGCAGATATGATTACAATTACCTTGGGAGAAAATATATATGCATATGAACATAAAAGAAACAGACTCGTTCAACATTTAAAGTAAAGAACAACATTTTTTAGTTTGCAGATTATGTTTTTTCATGTCTCTTAACATCTTCAGTTTTAACTGGGACTAGATTTACATAAAATGTTTTTATAAAGACTAGCTGCATTATATGTAAATCTAGTCCCAGTTACAACTGAAGATGTTCAGAGATATTAACGAAACATGTTAAATTGAAAACTAAAAAAATTGTTGTTCTTTACTTTAGATATATGCGCATCAGTTAAGAACGCATTAAGCTAACTGGAATCGAAACAGCAATGAAAATGCAGGAAAATCGTTTCCTGAAGAGACTCGACTACGTGCTCTAGAACTGAACCCGAGTAAGCGATCTGAGCGAGTTAGTTGTCTGAAAGGGCTACCCTACCTTTAGATCTAGACATTGGACAAAAAGGCTCTTTCCCCCTATCCCCGATTCCTTCCTTCCTTCCCCGGAATTGTCTGTACGGTCTCAATTTGTAATACCGTCGCAATTTCTAATACCTGTCGCAATTTGTAATACCAGGTGTCGCAATTTGTAATAACATTTTCGAGATACTTTTTTGGCATGTTTAAAATCTTTCTGGGACATTTCTGAAGCTTTGGGTGACTGACCGCTCTTTAATGTGAAATAAGCATACATTTTATTAGCATAATAAAGTCATAGCTATTATGACTAAGTAAACGTCTTGATGCATTGCATTGTATTTCGGTTTCCCGATGATGTGCCATTCAGTTCGACTATTACAATTTGCGACAGGTACGCTATTACAAATTGCAACAGGATCCTATTACAAGCTGTAACAAGTATTACAAATTACGACGCTATTACATATTGCTACAGTACACTGTCATTCAAGGATTCGTTGCTCTTGTCAAAAAAGGTAAAAATGTAACCTACCTTCGGCTGACTTGGAATACTGATATATGCAGGCAACTACAGATCTTTTTAGCGAGACCTTAGAGTTAAATTGCAGATGAGATTTCTCACCTCACACTGGACGATGAAATGGATTTTTATGAGCATACCCGATGCAAATATGGTGTTTAGCTAAGTAACCCTATAGCAATGATGGTGAATACCGTATTTAACCCCTTTAACCCCTAAGAGTGCCCAAAGATGAGTTTGCAAATTCTCCCAAATTAAGTCCATCGTATTCCTATGGGAAGTTTGGGAGAATTTCTTAATTCATCTTCAAGAGATTTTGGTGGATGATCAAATTTCATATTCTCAGCACTAACCAGTTTGTTTTCTTTTGTTTACTGTAAGGAGAATTTAGATGTTGACAAATGCCTTAGGGCTGAAAGGGTTAAGTAATATAAACTCAAAGGTAAACAATTAACATAGTTATCCTTGCCTTGGGTCCCGGATAACCCTTAATGTGGCGTTGGAATAAAGAGTCAATTTCCTCCAAGGCGGGTTTGATGACGTTTCGATCGCCCACGTGACGTTTAAGGAAACCGCCCTTTTTTAATTTTAAACTTTCATAGTCGGTTAATTCTGTCAACTTGAAACTGCTGCCATACTTTCCCACAACAAAGCGCCAATCAAACCTACTACTACTAAGTCTTTTCACACGCTTCATCAATGGTCCGACAATCGGTTTAATTTTTTCGAACACCCATTTTGGTATGTTCTTATTGGCTTGCACCAAAATAGCCAGGTAGGGATTCAATCCATGAGGGCTGCTTCCTGAATGATAACAATTAAAGTGACAATAACGTTAACAAAAGCGATAAAGATAACAATAAATGACGTTGATGATAACGAGGGCGTTGACAACGACAATGACGATTGCAGAACTTTTTGATAGCGATAACGATGACAAATCATAACGATAACACCAACAATAACGATTGCGACAAAAATAACGAAAGCATCAACAATAACGATAACGACAACGATAGCGATAAAAATAAAATCAACAATGATGATAACGACAAAAGTTTCGATACAAATATGATACAAAAGTATCAGCAATAGTGATTCATGATGTCAGCTACGTTAACAACAGTAAAAGCAAAACAATAACAGCAATACTAAGTTTAATATTAAAGATATTTAACAATCATTCACCGAAGAGAAAGTGAATATCTGTTGAATAGTTATTCATCGACCAGAACAGAAAAATGTTTCCTTTCAAGGAGTGTAGCTCTTCCTCGATCGCGAGGGCGCCATTTTATAAACTTGATCATATGCACGCCAGCTGTAATCACCTTGTGCAAGGTGATCATAGCCGACATAATACGTCAGCCTCCATCAATGAGAATAGTGAAAACTCTTTATCACCTGGGAAATTTAACAAAGGGCTAGACAGACGAGGGAATTAGTTATCGATAAGTGTTTGGGGTCGATAACTTATATGTTGTCTGCAACTTTGCGCGATACCGCGCTTCCACACACGGGCAGGTCCAGGCCAAACGACTCGACAACATCAGTATCTGACTGCCAAAATACCAGAACCCAGAATATCAGAAGTTGTCGACAACTTGTTCACGGACGGGCAAAACCAAGCAAAAACATGCCGTCGGCAATAAAAGAGCGCATTTGTTATCGTTAATAAGCTAGGTTGAGTTTCCTTTTGAAAAACAAAACTAAATGTTATTGAAAACTTAGTTTTGGTTGTCGATGACTGAATTTTTCGTCATTTTCTTATCGATTACTTGAGTCACACACGGGAGTTCTGTGATCGACAATTTTTTGTACTCGACAACCATTTCTCTCATCTGTCGAGGCCCTAAGAAGTAATAATAATAATGATAATGGCAATTTGAATAACTATAAAGCAATGAAAATGCTTTAATAACAATTGTAAAAGCAACGGTAATAGATTGTTCGCTGCAAAATGTAACAACTGTTGACGCAAAATGTAAAACCTTTTTGACGTAAAATGTAACAAGAAAACTATAGCGATACAAAACAATGTAATGAAACTAATTTGGTGCATTTATACGCTTTATAATAGCCGCTACACTATTTCGTCGAAGATGGCGAGGTTTCTTTTTTCTGTTGCTACAACCACACACTAGCTGATACTGTTTGCTACCTTTTCTACGAACTCCTCCATGTTAAAACTTGGGCTTGCCACCTGTCAAATACTTGCAATCCCGCTTCCCACTGGCTGGTATGCTTAGAGAAGTTGCAATAAGCTATCTGCCACAGGGCATGTTCTGCGGCCGTTTTGTAATAACGATGCAATTTGTAACAGGGTACGCATATTGTAACAACGATTGCGGCATTTTACAATATTGTACACATTGTTTTAAAAAAAGTGCAGCATTCTGTAATAAATCTAACCTACACATTCTGTGATAAGGGCTGCGGCATTTTGTAATAATTGCAAGTGTATACACATTGTAATAACGTCTGACGCAAATTGTAACGAGTTCTTTCAAATGATGTTAACCCTAGATTGTATGAAGAAAAAATTTAGAAAATATACTTTTTAAGCAGATCAAATACAACCTTTTGTAAATAATTGTTTTCTTTTGTTCCATCGGTATTTTGCTAGCAGGAATTTCAATAATTATATTGCTATTTGACTTGCTTTAACTAATTACCGCAGCTAGTCTTTATAAACAGTGTATATGTAAATCTAATCCCAGTTACAACTGAAGATGTTCAGAGGCATGAATGAAACATGTTTTGCAAACTAAAAAATGTTGCTCTTTGACAAGTCCGCTTCTTTTACGTTCTTTTGGTATTTTTTTGTTACAATTTGCTTCAAAAAGTTGTTGATGTTAGAAACAGTTGTTACATTTTGCAGTGTAACACAGGCTATTGAGAGAAATTCGTCATTTTCGTTCTCTACCTTAGTCTTTAACACCTGATCATGTACGCAAATCTTTGTGCTACACTAAAAGCCACATTGAAGAGCCTAACATAACAGGATTTGAGTGATTTTCCCCCTAGGGATTTACATACCCGGGAAGTAGCAATTTTTAGCTTTGTTGTATCCAACAAGTTTTGAATCGAATTTTGACCCGTAGTTAGCTACACAACGAACAAACTCCATGTCACATGAGCAAGCCTCAAATTTGCATTTCGCCAAAGAATCTGTCGACGGGTAATCTTCTGTTGAACCTGTTGGGACCGTTGTCACGACTGTTAACAACTAACACAGACAGCAATGAAAAACTATAGCCGATAGTAACAGTAACAGCAACAGCAAAACGTTACCACATTAATACATTAACTTTTTCAGTTAACCACATTTTCTTGGGAATCATATATCAAATAAGGCTCTTTTCAAACGCCGTGCTGTAAGCTAGCTCAACTCTGGCCCGGCGCGAGTTAAAACAAAACCCGCAATTAACTCGAGCTAAACTCGTGTACCACGGGTCAGTTTGTCGTGCTGCCCGACTATTTATTCAGCAGTTTGTTTTCAAACGCTATGCTAAAGGGATTTTTAGGATTTTCTATAAGTTCAGCTGAGTTCAGTTAGCACGACTGTAGCACAGTGTTTAAAATAGGCCTTTTAAAGGCTTTATACTCATATATGCGTTAAAAAATTAACCGGTAACATGTGTATATAGAACTTGTCACATCTAGAGAAAGATCCTCTTTATAAGCAAGCAGCTATATAACTAATTTTCTAGTACTTCATTCTACTGGTCATGCATGCAACAAAACCCAAAGGTTAGGATTAGTAAAAAAACGTTTTAAAAAGGAAGAAAATTGTGTGGTGTCTTAGTATAATTGACATAAATGAACATTCAACACGAAACTTTTCTACTATCTCAATGTAAATAAAGCAAAGTAACTTTTATAAAATTGTCTAACTGCACTTGTTTTTATTTTTGTACTCGTACTTCACAGTGTTTACATCACAGCCGCTAGCGCCGAGGCTCGCAATGTAAGAGGCTCGGACCTTGCAGCAGCTGGGGAAGGAAAAAATTGTTGTTTAAGCTAAATAGATCCACAAATTTAGAGAATCACACACATATTTACAGGCTTGGATATCATTGCTCATCCATAAGAGTGAGTCAATTCTATACTTTCTCCTTAAATAACACACAAAATAGGGTTTTGGTGATGAGAAACGCTACTTGAAAAGCAACTACATGTATGCAAATTATGTGAAGGAGGCAAAGATTGATTTAGTATTAGAACATGCAAACAAGGACAGACCAACTGATTACGGGGCAGGGATATCGGGAAAAAATTCCTTGAAAAAAAGTTATCAAGGCGAGATTTAAGTATTTATGTTCTCAGAGAAAAAAATTGCAGCAAAAATATTCTTCTGTGATAACAGATTAGTACTTAACAAAAATGGCACGAAAAAAGCGGCAAGAATTCTGTTAACTAAACCTATCGGGCTACTTTTGAAATACAAAAGAGCCAGAAAACTGAGAAATAATATCGCGGCTAAGAAACATATCCAACAGTAAGTCTCGATCGAACAAACAGCTACATGAGCAGTGTCGGACATTTTTAAGAGCGACTTTCAATCATTGTTTATGTTATAAGATTAAAATACCAGAATAAACTCTTTATTTTAGGGTTGTAAGCATAGAAATAGTTTCAAATTTTACTAACAACGACGGATCACCTGCCCCGCGATGAAATCCTTCATTCTCGTGAACTCAAAATTCCCAAAGTTTTGCAACTGTCAGAAACTTGTGACGTATTCAAATAATTTTAAACTATCAGTCGGCAGGTTATCAGCTTTAGAATCGAACAACTGGAAAGGCCGAGAGGTCAAGTATACTCCTAAATCTTATCGAAGACTGACGTCATCCATGAGGTAAAGACAATTAATAGACTGAAAGAAGAGGTTTGCCAAGAGAACTGGCGCATTTCCATAGTAAGAGCATTTCATTGCTATATGGGAGACTGACTGTAGAGGCTAGAGCCACTAGTTAAGGTTGTAAGATATCAGAAATGTCGAGGTAAATCTCACCTTTGGTGCAGCGATAGGAAAAAAGAAAATCGAGGTACTCAAGAAAGTATAGCATTGTCAGGATATTTAGTTGTAAGAGGTGAAACTGAAAGCTATAGTCAAAGCACGGAGAGCTGAAAGCACGTAACATGATGCTCTTATTTTTCACAGTTTCTAGGCTTGGCGTGTGGCCAGGGTGCCCACAGCACCTGGTTGGGTGCCCCTATATAGAGTTGGGTGCCCACACCTGGTTGGGTGCCCATATATAGAGTTGAGTGCCCACATTTGGCTGGGCGCACACAACTGGTTGAGTTCTCATATCTGCCTGGGTGCACATATACCTGCTTTGGTACCCATAGTGGCTGGGTGCCCACAACTAACTGGTATAAGCAAGGCGATATAACTAATTATATTCTTGGTTAAGAGAATTACAATTGAGCGTTAAATAGCTGGACGATATATACACGGCTATACTCACATGTCAAAAGGATCAAGAGGGTTTCCGTACGCCCTCGGCCCACAATGACAACCATACCCTTTGGTAACGATCTTTTTAATGTCTGATTTAGCGATACTTGTCTTCGCTTCGATTAAAGCCTTCAATTCTTTGAGCGACCTTTTCTCTCCTTGTTCCCCTGTACAATTGTTTAGGTTAATTGAAAAAACTGACCGAAATGTGTATAATGTAACAGTGGTTTTGGTCGTTTTGTCTGATACCTTCCAGCGAGATCGGTTGTAAAAATAAATAGCATGCTAACTTTAACTGTTTAACTACCTGAGGAAAAGCAGTTTTCATTATACTGTTTATCGTGCAGTTCTCTAACCAAGATAATATGATATAGATCGGACTGAACCAACGAAGGTTTGACAAACAAATACTCAAATTTCATCAATCTTTGCAACAATCTTTTCGGATCGATATTTTATTCATTATGTGATCATAATCTTGGAAGTTAATCCTATATTCATATAGTATTTGTTATCCGGTCAACGTTGGAAGAAGAGGTGCTAGAATTGCACTTTCACTGGACATGACGTGGTTGATTAAACAGCAAACGCTTTGAGTCGGTCTATTAAAAAATCATTTATCCTTATTTGTGTCTTCAGGAAAGAAAGCACTTTAGATGCAATTGTTCAAAGAGATATGATAGAACTCTCCTTTTAAGGGGGCAATGTCCCGCAGTGGAAGACTAAGTTCTAGTCTACTTCAAACGTGCCCGATCTGAAAGTCAATTATGTGGAGTACAGATTAACGTCCGTGAGAAAGATTTGAAGTTATTTTACAGTGCTAATGCATTTCTCAGTATTTCAACGATTTTCTACAGCGCTTAGATGGAACCGAAAAGGTTTTAGTTGAGGGTGTAAGTTTTACAATCAGTTTTCAAATCATTTATCGATTGAACTCGCTCTTGTACCAGGTGAACGGCCGGCTCGGTGAATTGTGGGTAGACAAGATAAGATACCCATAGTTCTTTTCGAGCGCCGCAAAATGTTGACGTGTTCTGTCTTCGAGAGATTGTGGAAGTTTTTCTTAAGTGTGCAAGGAAAGATTGCAATCCTGTCAGGTCAGCTCAATTCGCCGTACTTAAACTGGGGGAAGACCTAAGGGCTCAAACAGACGTAGACTATGCCATCAGAGTTTATCGTGGCTTAAAGATCAGTTTTCACCATCTTCTTCTTGGAAGGCTAATAAATTGTTCTCGGGAGCAATGCGCTCACGAGCAGTAAGAAATCCACATTTTCGTATCTTTTTCTTATTCAAAGTCCCTTGTTGTTGCCAGCTGATCAAAAGAAAAGTAACGGCAAGCATTTCCTCTCCAACGTATCTAAAATACCTTACAGATTTTGGAAAACACACATCCTACACGTGAAAATCAAACATGGCCGACAGAAATTTTTGTATTTTTCAACACGCGCAAGGAACTCTGGATTTTTTTAAAATTAAATTCCTCTTCGCGCGCTGATTGGTCACTGAAACAACAACCGTTCACCTGGTAGTTATAAAGATAACGATAACGATAAAGGTATAACGTAAAGATAATGATAATGGTAATAATAACGATATGTTGATGACAACGAAAATAATAACGATAATGATATTGATAATGATAGTGAAAAAAACTGACCCACTATTGCAGGTGAATTCTTGAGAATGCAAATGCTATCGCTACTCTCTCAATGATCTAATAGTGTTATTTAATAGTTAGATCACACCCTTGTTTATATAATGGATTCGAATATGGGCTTGTGCTTATGATATTAAATACCTTAGTTGTACTAATAAATTTTGTAAACATCCTACACGTCTGAGTTCACACCGACTAAAGAAACTATATATAAGCGAGAGAAGCAAAGTCTGGGCTCTGGGGAATTATGAGCAAAACAATACACAATTGCCAACAAGATCGCGGTCATTACCTATGCAGTAACAGACACAATTATCTATCAACTAAAATTTGAACTTTTGTTTTAAATTAAAATATGTGCTTAGTTAACTTTTAAAATCAGAATTAGCACTAACGGCTTACCTTCGCCGCCAGAGTCGTCTACGTCCCTTCTTGTCTCGCATGATCCAGCTTTTACTATAGAACGAACAAACAAAAATTAAAACGGTTAACCAAACCAGTGCGTGATATATACAACAGAGTAATTAGGTAAAGTCAGATTAAATAAAACATTTATATTTTGAAAGAACTTCAGTTAATTTAAACTTCATGTAAAACAAGCAAAAGCAAGAAAAAGCAGAACAAAGTGCAGTCAAATTGAGATTAAGCTGGTATGGTTTGCTGAAGTACTTGTATTTTCGCCTAAAGCTAACTTTTGAAGAAACTTATACCATATTCCAACTACCTGGTTCAAAACATTACCAACACAACAATGTTTGGGTCTATTGTTGCCATAGTAATGGAACGAGCTGGGTTTTTTGCAGGTTGTCTATATATTGATCTATTTAATGAACTAGAATTATGAAATAATTCAACCTTTTTGAGAGCAATGCAAAAAAAGTTCCAATTCTGGGGGAAAAGCAAGCTTCTTGCCTCGAGTATCACAAGAGATTTGCATTGCGGCCATTTTTTTCGAAACAAAAGAGGGAAACTGATATTTTTTGCTTTCTAGCTGAGGTCTATCGGCAGAGTAAACCATCTATTTTTGACCAATCACAGTGCGACGGCGTACGTACTATTTATTTCATAATGTGCAGTACATGACCAAAATGTCGCACAATGTATAAACGCTGCCATCTTGAGACTCGCGAAGGCAACGCCATGCTGACAGACATATTCTATTGACCTGTATTCTAAGAATATTTTAAGAAGGCTTTCAAAACGCCAAAAAAGTTAAGAATCTGTAAAACGATAGTCTTCTAAAAAAGAGTATAGCGTATTTTTTTTTTACTTGCAGTGTTGGATTGTTTGCAGTGATCATTTATTCTGGGCCACCGTAATACCCACATGTACATTTCTTTGTTGTGCATTTATACCCATGCAGAAACTGGCCACCTACCTAAGGCTAAAAGCACAGCCAACAGGAATAGCGACCCCATACCAACACCTCCGAATTTAGGGAGAGCCATTTTTGGAACCAGCATTTTTTTCTACCACGAAACTAAAAAGAAAAAAAAAGTTAAAAAAGCAAACAGGAGCATGGACAGAGCTTTAACAGACAGGTAAACGAATGATTATGCATATAGAATACACACTTGTGAAGATATAACTGCGTTATATATTTTATTATCTTTAGTCTCAAGATCTACCCTGATCATGAGCTGCACTGATTCGTCCTAATAGGAAGAAAAAGTTCAGTCCATCTGCAGATTTGAGTATATATAAGCTGTTTGCCCAAAATTTTGAATCCCCAAAAATTATTACCCAATTAAGCATTGTTTGTGAGCACTGGTACGGAACGTTAACAAAATGGGACGAATGTATAGCACGGTTTTGAGGTGGAAAGTATTTTATTACTCGGGCCGTAAGGCACCGAGTCAATGATTCGAGGTCGTTCTTTTTTTTCGTCGTGTCGCGTTCGTATCGTGGGCTCGCAAAATCGGCATGCGGTTTTGCGTGGCCATTGCACAATGGTTAGCGGTCTGCTTGTAAAAGCACGAGGCTTCACTTGCTTTTGTTTGCTCTGTAAATTAGTTGTTCTATTGTAAAGAATTAAATAACGGCCCGAGTGCAGGCTACCAGTGGCCTCTTGTTCATATATACATTGACAGTGGACAGAAGTATATCGTGAAACGAATTGTAAACAAATTCTTGGACACGAAGTTCAATGCCATAAAATTGGTAGCCATGGACGTCTTCAAAGGCGTGCTACCCCTTTTCTTCCGGCTTTTCTATATTTGGAAAGGTTGTCTTATCAAAGATCATGTTTGGAACTATAGTTTGTTTTTCTTTCAGTGCATGGTTTGAAATAAGTCTCAAAAATTGTGCCTATCAGTTGTAAAATTTCTTACAACCACGATAAACCGCTCGGATACTTTCAATTAGTGCCTGATTAGTAGATTTGCTTGCACGGATGACTTTTTTGCTAACATCTCCTTATAACGTCTGGTATTAAAATGTTGACTTTAACTAAAATATAAAAAGTTATTATCAAAACGTTTCGACCGTCGAAGCAGCGCTGTAGTGCAGTAAAAGTATATAGATCTTCCGCAAACAACACTAGGAGGCTCCGTTCATTGTTAAGCACTTCTTTCCGGCCACCAGAAAAATCCTGCCAGACGATTTATACAAGTTCAACGCAATATTCCTGCTGGTTGTTTTCTTTTATTTGTTGGATTTGCACGTCTATGATTGTAATTTACCTTAACTTTCTAAGAAAAAATACCATGGTTTCTCTACATATACTGTAATCCACATTGAACAAAAGCTTTAAGAAACCAAATCTGTCGTTGAAACTGATCAAAAGCTAATAGATAAGCTAAATGGATGAATATAATATAAGGGAACTATTTAATTTTGGTATTAATCCAACAAATCCAAGCCTGTTAATCGCTACTTAAGCAATAATGATTTCTGTGAAATATGTGAAGCGGGCACAAATTAACGTAATATTAGTACTAATATGGAAGACAATTCCCTGAAGAAAAAGACTCGTAGTATTTCTATTCTCAGAGAAAGAAACTGTTACAATACTTTCAAGCAAAATAATAAATGTCAATGCATTGCCGGGCATTTCAGGCGTGCACAGCAATCTGTCTGCCTCTGATAATTGTTTTTATAATTTAGGTTATTCCGTGAAAACATTCAGTTTCGTACTGCGCCCGGATAAAAAAGACACGAGGTAGGCCGCTAGATTTCTGTCAAATAAACGTATTTGATTATGGTCCGCGTACATTTGTTTAATGGGACTTGGGCTAATTTTCGTTTATTAAATTTTCAATCTTGAATATTCGACAGTTTGAATGAAAGAGAACTAGAAGGGGAAAACTAAAAATGGAAATTTATATTTCCGCTGCTTTCAACAAGGGAAATTTAAATAACATAGCGAAACATCCTTGCAACATTTTTTCCTGTTAGTACGGTACATATCTATCAGTGTAAGTCTCCCACTCACCACGAACGCCAAACTGTTTCTTGAGAAAATATCGAGATATCAAAGAAGTTTGTTTAATGCAACACTTACAACAGGCCTGAAGTAAAATTAGCTGTGCCCAAAAGATTCGGCCGGGATTAAGCGTATAAATCAATTTTGCAAGCCAAGAGGGTCAAAAACTTAAAAACGAAAATTTGACAAACTTCATAACTAGATGTGTATAAACAGCGGTGCCGATTCTAGAAGCAAAACTGATCTGCTCAACGCTCAATAGAAAAGATTATTGTATTGACTTATATAAGAAGCTCGGCAAACAACGACAAATTATAAGATTTCTGTGCAAATATGTTTAAAAGAACGTGCTCTGATCAGAAATTTGAGTAGCTGTGCACGAGACTGAGGGCATCGTGCGTCAAAAAGACGCAACTGTTTTCACTCCTAGCTCTTAGTTTCAAAACTTTCAAAATAATGAGCCGTTAAAACGCTTTTGCTGATCAACAATTTTCGGGTTTCGTTGTTAATTCGCCGAGTCGAGAACGGCACGAAATATTATTCGATAAAAGCTCGTCGCTTCGGGAAATCCTAAGCTTCAGGAACCCGAGGACACTTTTTGGTTTCTATAGCGTAGTGTTTTATTCGCAAGTGCATTAAAAAATAAAAAAGGGGACCGCAGTTTCCAAAAACTCGACATCTTTAAATTTTAATTTATTTTTCATTAAAGAATCTAGAGTTAACAAAATATCAATAACAATTCCTCCTAAAATAACTTTTTCTGCTGCTTCAAGTTCATTTTATCAGTCTTTTTCTTGCTTTCGTTGTTCTTTTGCTTGTTTTTGAGAAAGGCCGGTTTCGAACGACGCATGATAATGAACATTGATAATCGATTGACAGTCAAAAGAAAACACAACAGCTTAATTTTCGCTTATTTACGGTTAGTTGGGAATAAACAGATACTCAATGACTTTCTTGGCTGCCCTTTCAAATAAAATTTAGTAGTTAAGTGCTATCAGTTTCTTTTGAGCAACAAAACATGGGAATAAGTTCTCGAATAGACATACTAAGTAAAGCAGCAAAATGGAAAGCAGTCCGACAAAAAATCTCGAGTTAGGATCAAGCTTTGTTTGTTTCTGTGTCTAAATGTACATGGCACGAAAAAAAAAAGCGATAAAAATTTACAAAATGCTTTAAATTAGAGTACTGAAATTTTACGGAGTAGGTTCTTAGACTGATTCTATAAGTAATATCTTTAGTTGGTTGGGTCAGATATGCTCTAAAATTTCGGGAAAGCAATTAGTCCGCCCAAGCCCGGTAGGAATGCACATGAGCTTAATTTAGGCATAGGAAGAAAATGAAATGAAAAACAAACCTTTATACGTACCTCCAGAGAATAGATGAGACAAAGTGATGTCTTAAGCTACCACTGCTCGACTAAACCTACTTTACCTTCCTTCTATTTATCTTTTGGAGCTATTCACCGTTGAGTAAAATGCAACGAAGCAAGTGGTATTAGCTTAATATTTAATCACTGAAAGCACAAATGGAAGCTGAACAAACCGACACGTACCTCAAAATACATGCAAAATATACAGCCAATACACAGCTTTAGAATTTTTTCTTTAGTTTTCCTACCATTTAACCGTGAGTTCCACTCCAACTTGTCATCAGACTTTATAGCCACACATCTCTTATTTTTCACTGATAGATATAACTAACAATTTCCAAAGATTTTTGTAATCTGCTTGCGGTTAGCAACCGTAGCACTACTTCAATCTGTTTAACATGTGGAACGGGTGTTTTCCCGAAACAAAACAACTTAATAGTTATACATTTTCTTTGAGCTACAAAACAAGGGAAAAAGTTCTTAAATAAAGATAAAAGCTCCTTCATTCTTTTTCTCTTTTGGAACTATTCGCCGTTGAGTTTTTTTTTCCCCGAAACAAAATGGAAGCAATAGTGGCATTAGCTTAAATATTTTTAAAATCATTACAACTGAACAAACTGACACGTACCTCAAAGTAGACGCCAAAAGTACAGTCGAGTCTAATTTCATTTAGTCCTCCTAGCTTGCCATCAGACATCTCTTATTTTTCAGTGATAGATAACAATTTCCAAAGATTTTTGTAAAATATTTTGTTTACGGTTAATATCCCGCGTAACATTTCTTCAGTCTTCCGGCTTAACATATGGAACAGGTGTTTTCCCGAAACAAAACAACTTAATAGTTATACATTTTCTTTGAGCTACAAAACAAGGGAAAAAGTTCTTAGATAAAGATAAAAGCTCCTTCCTTCTTTTTCTCTTTTGGAACTATTCGCCGTTGAGTTTTTTTCCCCCGAAACAAAATGGAAGCAATAGTGGCATTAGCTTAAATATTTAATCAATACAACTGAACAAACTGACACGTACCTCAAAGTAGACGCCAAAAGTACAGTCGAGTCTGTTCATTTAGTCCTCTTATCATTTTAACTGAGTTCCACTCCAGCTTGCCATCAGACATCTCTTATTTTTCAGTGATAGATAACAATTTCCAAAGATTTTTGTAAAATATTTTGTTTACGGTTATGATCCCGCGTAACATTTCTTCAGTCTGCTTAACATGTAGAACAGGTGTTTTCCCGAAACAAAATTACCGGAAAATCAATAACTGACATGCAAACGAAAATTCAAATAAAAGTGAATAGTTTAGTAGTTATGAACTTTTTGAGCAACAAAACAAGGGAACAAATTCTTGAATAATGATAAAAGCTCCTTCCTTCTATTTATCTTTTGGAACTACACTGGCGCTTTTTTATAAGAACAACTTTATAAGAACAACGAGGCTCAGGTTGGCCACAACTTAAGAACAATTTAAGAACAAGCTGAGCCTCGGGGCTCGATTGAGCAATTATTTTTAGCTTTACAAAAAATTGATTCGCAATTTTTTTTCTTTTAAACTTTATCATTGCTTCAAATTAAACACTACCCTAAAGATTGTTCCTTACAACCGCTGTAGACATGCATACAGCATAGAATGCACCCGCCAAGCAATCCAATTTCAAATACATGTATTGCACTACCTTAGACTTTTCTTTCAATTTAAACAACACACAGAAAATAAGGACAACTTGAGGCTCAAATTGCCAAAAAATTAAGAACGATGAGCCTCGGCCAAATTTACTGGTTCTCATTTAAAAAAAAGCGTGCATTTATCTTTTGGAAATATTCGCCGTTGAGTAAAATACAACAAAGCAAGTGGTATTAGCGGGCTTAAAGTGTATATATCAGTTGTGGAGTTTTTGTATGTACAAATTTCCATCATCCTTCTGTTGGTGGCGGAAAAAAAATTCGATTACATTTAGTTTGCGTTTATTAAAGTTCTGAAAAATCACTTCCGGTTTTACTTTGACCGCGCGATTGGAAGGCTGGTAACAACTCTATCATTTCTTGTCCATGGCGTAAAAAGCAGAGTTTAGTAGTCAGAGTTTGTGTTGTGTTTTCACAAAAAATATGAGTATCAATGTCTAACTCTTCCTCTGCGAAACATGAACCGCTTTCTTCGAAATACAAATCATCTGCCATTACTAATCCACTAAACTCTACTCTCTACGTCACGGACCAGAAAACAAAGGAGTAGTTATCAACCATCCAATCGCGCGGTCAAAGTGAAACTGGAAGCGGTTTTTCAGAAATTTAAACGCTAATTACACGATGAAGAAAAATCGTAATCGAAATTTTTTTGACACCATCAGAACAAGGATAAGGGTATTTTGTACATACAAAAATCCCACAACTGATATACACAATTTAAATATTAAGTGTTAATCATCAAAGCATGAATGAAAAACAAGCCGACACGTACCTCAAAATACACACAAAATCTACAGTCGAGTCTTCAGCTTTAGCATTATCTGAATTGAATGCCACTCCAGCTTGCTATCAGACTTAAACAGATGCACATCTCTTATTTTTCAGTGATAGATAAAACGCTGGAAGTGAGCATGGCTCAGTGGTTAGGGTGCCGGATTTGCATGCGGTTGTCCCGGGTTCAAATCCCACTTTTGACCACTTACAGGATTTGGCTTCGGTGATCCCAGAATCAAATCCACCACGCTTGTAAATAGCCAACTGGTCTGCCTCCAATGAGTTGGAATTCTTAACTGTGGTCGTGTTTGTTATTGTAACATTTCAACTGAAAAAAAGCCCTCATGGGATGTGGAAATAAAGTACGTATGCATGTAACAACTTCCAAAGAATTTTGTAATTTGCTTGCGGTTAGTAACCTAACATTTCTTCAATTGGTTAACATGTGGAACGGGTGTTTTCAGGAAACAAAATTACCGGAAGACGAATGACAGGCAAACGAAATTTAATACGACAGCTTGAAGTAAAGGTGTAATGCCTCGCTATTGGAGACTAACTCTAGTCAACTTCAAATGTGTTCAAATCACTAACACAAACAAGCCTTGGTCGGTTTACTCAAAAACGCGAAAATTGCGTCTGAGGAGGTTTGCTTAAAATGCTGACGAACCTCTGAGTTTTTCAACGATTTTCAACAACGCTTAGACGGAATCGAGAGACGTATTAGTTGAGGAGGTAATCTCTATAGAAACGACTGGACTCAGTCGCTTTTGTAGTTATGACGCATCAGAACTCATTTGTTTGTTCGCAATTCTTTCGTTCAGTTCATCATGCAATCAAGTGATTGTGATATTTCTTTAAAGTTAATTGTATTTCAGGAAGTGACCTATGTTTTTTTTAACTTTTGTAGTTTACTCCAAAAGTTGACCGCTGCTTCCACGACGAAGTCCATCGTGGAGAGACAGAAGCCAGAGGATAGCGAATCATTTTAAAAGTTTAGTAAAAAAAATCAAAAGAAATATTGACAGAAATGATAGTGAAGAGGTAAAATATTGTTGTTCATGTCAACAATGTCAAATACAACTTCAGGAAGGGTAAGATGCAGACAGATTTACCACTCCACGACATAAACTTGATTCGGGTTATAGGCAAGTTATCTCTCACTAGAACCTGGTCTCCCGAGTCAGGACATTGCTCCTTTAATTTATGGTTAGTTAGAAACAAACAGATACCGACAATCGCTCTTGGGAAAGTTACTTCAATAGAATTTAATAGTTTGATAGCTATGAATTTCTTAGAGCAACAAAACAAGGGAACAAGTTCTCAAATAATGAAAAAAGCTCCTTCCTTCTATTTATCTTTTAGAACTATTGGCAGTTGAGAAAAATGCAACGAAGCAAGTGGCATTAGCTAGCTTAAAGTGTATATATCAGTTGTAGGGTTTTGATATGTCTAAATCTTTCTATCAATGATGGCAAAAACTGGATTGCGTTTTTCTCTCACAGTGTGATTTGCGTTTAAAATTCTAAAATATCACTTTCGGTTTCACTTTGAACGCGCGATTGGAAGGCTACAAACTATTCTATTTATTTCTGGTATGTAAAAGATGAGTATCAAAATCTAACTTGTTATAACTGCTTTCTTCATAACACAATTCTCCGCCATTACTGATCCTCCAAACTGCTCTTTCCACGTCACGGACCAGCAAACAATAGAATAGGTACCAGCCTTCCAATCGCGCGGTCAAAGTGAAACCAGAAGAGATTTTTCAGATCTTTAAATTCAAATATACACCGTGAAGAAGAATCGTAACCGATTTTTTGCCACCACCAAAAGAAAGATAATGGCATTTTGAACATACAAAAACGCCACAACTGATAAATACAATAAATGAATATCTAATCTTAAAAACATAAGTGGCCGGAAAACAAATAAACACGTGCCTCAAAGTACACGCAAATATACAGTCAAGTCTAGTATTTATTTAGTGTGTCCTATCATTTTAACTGAATTCCACTCCAGCTTGCCATCAGACTTTTACAGACACACATCTTTTATTTTTAGTGATAAGTAACAATATCCAGAGATTTTTGTAATCTGTTTAAGGTTAGTAACCGTAACATTACTTCAGAACGGGTCTCAGTTTCCCGAAACAAAATTACCGGAAGACGAAAAATAACATTGATTATTGACAGGCAAACGAAAATTCGAACAAAATTTAACAGTCATACATTTCTTTTGAGCAACAAAAAAGGAAACAAGTTGTCAAATGATATTTATCTCCGTTGAGTAAAATGCAACTAGTGCATTAGCCTAAATCTTTAATCATAAAAGCATGAGTGGAACTGATCATACCGACACGTAGCTCAAAAAACACGCAAAAAATAAAGTCAAGTCTTCAGCTTTAGGACTACTTATTTAGTTTAACTGAATTTCGCTTTTGGTGCTAAAAGCGTAACCACTCGAGCTAGACTTTAACAGGTATCTCATTTTTAATTTATAACAGTTCCAAAAGATTTACAAGTGTATAATCTGTTAATGGGTTAACTTAAATGAAATATTTCTTCGATCTGCTTAATATGTGGAACAGGTGTTTCCCAAACAAAATATTCGTATTCGATGTCTTTGTTTCCTAAACCATTCAAGCCAAAGCAGACATTCTCTGACTCTTAACTTTTTTAGGATCACGTTGGCTTTTGTATCTTTACCTTTGAAGCGATAAACCAACCGTTTAAAATCCTTGAGCCACACAGCAAGCAAGAAATTGTTTGGAGTCAACATGTCCGGGTTGCCATTCGCTTTTGTTTGAAATGAACGAAATTCTATTTTTAATAACAGCTTATAACTTTAATGTAAGTTACCAGTGTTCCAACCGTTTGTTCCTTTTCATATGTTTTGTACTGACATAGTCTTATTAACATTTTCCATTTGTCTGGTTCGACTCTTTATTTGGTCTAGCCAGAGTCTTGCTGCAAAATCGCTGCATTTTCTTCCCCCCTTTTTTGTAAAACTTACGCACAGGTGACTCATGCTCCCATCACGAGAACCGAAGTTTTGTAAGCAAATGTTTGAGAAATTTGAATTTTTTATGTTCTTGCTCCTAAAATGTGGCAAAATTATTATTTTTAATTCTGTTATCTAGTAGTCATAACATAGCTTTTGGGGCAAATTGAAGCGCTTTTTTTGTCGTATAGAAAACATTTTAGCCTTTCCTTTGAGTGGTATCATGGGGCGCTCTGTTGATGCTGCAGATCAGCGAATCCCGTTCCAGTAGTAAGGCCCGTCGAATCTATTTGTTATACAAGATTATAGTTGATTCAAATCTGATAACAAATTAAAATGAGCCTATTAAGGTTTGGAACCAAAATCGAAAAGATCTGCTGCAGTCGACAAGTCAGAGATAGCTCAGCGAAATTAGCCCTGATGAAAATTACAAGTACTCCACGAAATGGTTTATTTTGAAGAAAGCAATAAAAACTCACCCAGTGATCACGTTCTAACATTATTTAGACACATGATATTTGAAGAGTAGCATTTATTACTCAAAAATATTTCTATCTTTTATATGAAGAAGGGAAAAAACAACGAGGAATTAAAAAGAGTCTCTCAAAAATTTGTGACGAATTGAAAGAACTATTACTAGTAGTTCTTACAAAGAATGGAGTGCTGCCGGACGATGAAAAGATTTTTGGTTTTCTTGTTGTTAGCTTTCAAAATTTGTTTGGTTTATGAAGGAAAGGAAAACTGTGTAGGCGTTTTCAAGAGCAGGTAAAAACTCATACTTGTCAGTTAAAATCTGAGTTGAGAAACAGAAACCATTTTTTATGTCTTTGTTCAGATAACAACTTTAAAATCAACAACTTTAATTTAATGGAAAACTTTCTACGTTTCAGTGCAACATAATACAGGATTAAGAAAACGACTCTGGTGCAGTTCAGAGTTACAATCAACAATACTAATGTTCACACTGTTGCAAAATTCAGAAAAAAACTTAAACACATGCCATCGCCAAAGTGAAAAATCCGATCAACGATTGATTGTGTCCACGAGTGAACAGCAACACTTTGATTGCACAACAAAGAAGAAAGCGCCATAAAAGCACATTGCCTTCCTCTGCAAAGCTCGTTAAAGCTTTCAGATGCTTAATGAACGGTTCCGTGCAGCGAATTCAATGCATAATTCATATCTGATCAGTACCTGTCCTTCAGATATATCAAAGAAGCCGATTGGCTGTTCAAAATAATCTTACAAAAAAGTTGATTGGCTCCGACTTGTTGAACCAACCATATATGGAAACGAAAGCTAAGTCGACCTTTCTGTGCCGCTAAAATATGGGATGTCCCAATCCAGATCCAGGGCATATGAAGCTCTAGCAGATAGCTTAAACCCGGGGAGGGAGGGGAGGGAGGGTACTCCCTACATTGGGATGGTAGGTATGACCGTCGTATATTTTAGCCAGTCCGGTATTTTTAGGGGTTGTAAAAAGAAATCTGGTGTTAAACCAAGTGCTTGGTATTTTGTAAGGTTTAAAAACGTCAAGCTAGCGCTATTGGACTGCTTGATGTCTCGTGTTTTAGCAAGCGTGCACACTGATAAGAAATTTGTCCTTTGGCGAATGTTCTACTACGCGCACGCCTTTATTTACTTATATCACGTTCAGCAAAACACAAGGGGACTTACCGCCGATCCACTAGCTACCCAGGGGAAAATTTAGGCTTTCAATTGGTGTTTTCTAGGGTATTTTTGGGACTTTTTTGACGGTCATCCCTACCCTTTTGACCCCGAACTTCGCTGGCCGAAGTACCCCCCTCCCCTCCCCTGGAGCGTAAAGCTCGACGGCATGTTCTTGGGATGTACGATCCAAAACGTTAACGTCAAAGGAATTTGTTTCTCCCACAACCGGACACGGGGTCATTTGAAAGTTGTCGCTAGACGATTTCACAAGTTATTTTTTTCCGGTCCCAACTTGAAACTAAAGCTTTTAAGAAAAGCTACCGCAGGCAAGATTGCTTTGCGGTCTATGAAACTTAGGTGTCTGTTGGCCTTTTTACGGCCAACGTTCTGTCAAAGTTGAGTCTTTTCCCTCAGTTCGAGACAGATCATATTTAAATTTCACGCTTTGTGCTCACAAGATGATGTACGTGTAAGGAGAATTTATATGTTGATATTACATTGCGCGTCTTTTCGCATTTTCATATTTGTTTGCTTGTTTAGCAAATAATATTATTATTTAATATAATATTCCCGTGCATTGTAACTTTTTGTTGTAGTCGGGGGGCTTGAGACTAGTTCAAGTCTTTTTTTATCAATTCTCCTAAGATTACCCCCCCCCCAATAGTGCAATAAAAACTTACAATGCGCGGAAAGTGTTTCATTGCTTAAAGCTTAATTTTCGTTAAGCTCTTAATATTACTGCGGGTTTAACGGTAGAAAGGACCGCGTAAAACTGGCAACTGTACAGAACTTTTCGAACATTGTAATTAGTTTTGTTATATATATAATTCATGTTAATGTACCTAGTTTTGTTCTTTTCCATCACACTTTTAAACTGTCTTAGATGAAATTAAAGGTAATGAGTTCGAAGCTATTCAAACTAGAAAAACGTTAATCTCGTTCACGTCTTTCTAAAAAAGCTTGAAAATTCGCCCTGTTTAATTTGTCAATCATAAAAAAACACGTAAACTTGTATGTGTTCATTCAAGAGTTACCTGCAGTTGATAATTCTTTCGTGATTCCCTCGTTGAACAGAGTACACGGGGCCGCGGTTTTCTATTCATGTAACTCTTCAAAATTTAATAACTACTTAAATAAACCACAATCAATCAATTCAGTTAAAAAGTAAATTTCGCTTTGTGAGACAACCGGCTTGTTGCTTTGCCACCAGCGGTTGATTGCTCCAGAAACTTTCAACCTGACGCGGTCCTGTATCACAGATGGAGTCCCGAAGGGAGCGCTTCTCTCGCTGTTTCTTATTTGTATATTTGCGTAAATGATCTGTCAGGCGCTCCTCTACTCTGTCGTCTCTCGTTTCTATCAACAAACATCATTAGAACAAAAGAGAGGGCAAACGAGCCAGGCATGGTCGAAAAGGACAAACCAGACGGTTGTATTTTGTAAACTACAAAAAGAAATTATTTTGAACTCGGAAATTTTGCAATTGAATACAGAAATAACTTTGAACACGGAAATTTTGAATACAGAAATAACTTTGAACACGGAAATTTTGAATACAGAAATAACTTTGAACACGGAAATTTTGAATACGGAAATGTCTGTCCCTTCTCGGCTTTCGTACCTTGGTGCTTTCACAGGTGTCCCGCCCCAAAGCAGCAATAATTTACTATTGTCGGGGGAAATGTTTTATTCAATATAATGCTTAGTATATAGTCTTTCATGTACATAATGTATCATTTAGCTTGTTTAGTGAATAAAATGCTAGTACCTCCTTGGTGCTTTCACAGGTGTCCCGCCCGAAAGCAGCAATAGTTTACTATTGTCGGGAAAATATTTTATTCAATATAACGTTTATATAGTTTTTCATGTACATAATGTATTCTAGCTGGTTTAGTGAATAAAATGGTAGTACCTCCATGGTAATTTCACAGGTGTCCCGCTTGAAAGCAGCAATAGTTAACTGTTGTTGAGAGGGAAGTATTTCATGTAATAGACTCAGATTGGTACTTTCAAATGTTTAATACAACGGCCGCCTTTCCTTGACCGTTTGGTTTCGCAGACCGGTTTCGAGTTGGGATGCTCCTCTGATTCGTACTTGCTTGACCCGAGCTTGTCTTGTCTCGGATGTTTTGTTCACTTTCCTAGCAGTTCTTGAACCCAGCATCAATTCTGAACTTTTCTTCGAAGTATAGTTTATAGCGACTCTCTTGCGATATTTGCGTAATAAACCTGTGCAAGTCTTCACGGTTGTGTGAAATGCCGGTTGTTGGAGTTTCACTTTATTAGACTTATCACGATTGGTTAAAACTATTCTGTTTGGTTGATATCATCTAGCTCGCTCCACTTGTTAATGTTCTGTAATGAACGTAACCACGCGTTCGTTCTCGCCAACAACATCCGCCGCTTCACCAACTTCTTAGTTCTCGTCTTCCTCTTCCTGTTTTCTAATCAGATCTATCTCTCGCCAATATTTCATGCTTTCTCGGCCGGCTGTGATTATTTCTGAGCTAAGTTCTCTTTTCCGCTTCATAACATAGTCTTTATTTGTCGTTTGCCGCTCTCCATGGAGTTGTTGAAGAAGTTAATGTGACTCAGTGATTTAGTGCAAGGCGTCGCGGAGTAATTTAAATGAAACCAAATTTTGACTGGTTTTAAGCCAACTGTTTTGAAAATTAAAAGAAACTAGTAATATTGAGAGTAAGAAAATGCAAATTGCTCAGTATTCTGCACCGAAAACAGAAATGTGATAAGGCTAGCTTCGGCGGTATTTGTTCGAAGACTGATTTGTAGATGCAAGAAGTGGTTTTGATAAATACAGAAACTCGCAAATCAGTGAAAGTTTCCGGCAATTCTAGTTTTAAATGGAAGTCGATTCTTGTTTTTTTATTTTATGGTTTATTTTCAAAATTTACATCTTGATTTACTGAAGACTTATCAAACAATCATACCTTTTTACCATTTTTATAGTAAATACTTTTAAGGTTAAAAAACATACCTTTTTACGTCAAATAAAGTTATTAAACATACGAAATTTTACATATTCGTACTATAAATGAAATGTTAATCTTGCTACCTTTTTTTAATGTATCTCCCAACAAATCAAATTGAAATTTAATACCTTTTTCTAACCCACTTCACCAGCAATTTGGTTATTTCATTTGACCTATTTGTCAACAACTTCAAATCGAAATTTGGTACCTTTTTCTGACCTCTCACCAACAAATAAAAATCGA
>JAOBAT010004905.1:0-10695 GCA_026413305.1 Hydrozoanthus tunicans
TCATACTGGAGACGACTGGGCTTGTCCAGATAAGACTGGTGTTACTCATACTGGAGACGACTGGGTTTGTCCAGGTAAGAGTGATGTTACTCATGCTGGAGACGACTGGGTTTGTCCAGATAAGACTGGTGTTACTCATATTTGAGACGACTGGGTTTGTCAAGATAAGACTGGTGTTACTCATGCTGGAGACGACTGGGTTTATCCAGGTAATACTGATGTTACTCATACTGGAGAGGACTGGGTTTGTCCAGGTAAGACTGTTGTTACTCATACTGGAGAGGATTTGGTTTGTCCAGGTAAGACTGGTGTTACTCATACTGGAGACGGCTGGGTTAGTCCAGGTAATATTATTGTTACTCATACTGGAGACGACTTGGTTGGTCCAGGTAAGAGTGATGTTACTGATATTGGAGACGGTTGGGTTTGTCCAGGTAAGACTGATGTTACTGATACTGAAGACAACTGAGTTTGTTCAGATAAGACTGATGTGGCGGTGTCGTCGCCGTTGTCGATCTTTAGACCTTACGATCGGTGTTGTTCGAAGGGTACTGAAAGTAAATGAATAAATAACCAAATACTGATCGAACGGTAGCTTTTAGAGCAGGGCATTGCTAAGCTCAATATTTTTGAGCGATTCATAGTATTTACTGTGACATTTCTGCAACTTAGATCCTAAATTTTTCAGTCAATTCCCTGGTGTCTCCTGCGACAACAAAATGCCTGTTTTGACGTTTGGCCCGAACGAGACGTCGTCACCAAAGCGAGGCCGATGGTAGTGCGCAGGCTCAATGCAGGGTTTTCTCTGCCGAACGTCAGCGTCGACGTTTTTGTCGTCCCTACGTAAGGTCCTTAATGATGGTGATACAGAGCTCAATGAACCAATGGATTCGTCTAGTCCTAAATAGTTTTATTAAACAATGATAGATTTCAGCTCCATTAGTTTTGTTCATTATTATATTTTTTAAGGTGAACTTAGACTTTAAGTCCAAAGTTATATTATTTTGTTAGTTAAATATATTGTTTTTGATTCTAGTTCTTCCGTTTTTGCCATTTTGCCGTATTAAAGAGGACTCCTCAAAATCGTTTAGAAAGAGATGGAAGTTACTGTTTCGAACCGTTTCAATTTGCCAGCCCCTCAAAAACGATGCTTATTTAGACTACATCACTAAAGCTTTCCATTTGATGAGGCTTTGTTTACGTCATTGCTTGAATCATCAGCTCTTTATAGGGTTGTTCTTCACACAACTGCCGTCGACGCTACCGAGATATACCACGTTTACATCATGGTCGAGGGGACAATGGGAGAGAAAACGACCGCTCAGTATTTGGCCGAACCAACAAAAAAGAATACTAAAGCTGGGTGAGTTTGTTGGCTATCATAATAAAGACTTGATCCATTTAAATCTGGTTCAGCGGCAGGTGGGGATTCGGGTTTAGCACAGCGGCTTAAGATTACGTTTAAAGTGTTATTGAACTATTGCTAAACAGTATCGTAAGGAAAAGAATTCACATTTACACGTACATTTACAATTTAATACGTTTACATGTATTAACTCTGGAAGCAAAGTCAAGCACGTTTAGCTTCACCAGGCTGGTAGGGACTGATAAACAAGCTTCGGATGAGAAATATGGATTAGAAAGAATAATAGCACATAAAAGCGTACAGGTAAAAGAAGTGTGAAGTTTTCGTTAGCAGTAGAAACCAATTAAACCAGGGGAACCCTTCAGACACGTCTTGAATAAAGTGTATACGGACATTTCCGTTTATCACGGTGACCTTGTGGTCAAAACTAAACAGTAAAAGTGTTGTCAGTGTAGTGACTGTACATGGAATTAAAAGTGACTGACACTTCAAGCGTATCAGATGGAATAGAGAAATACCTTAGCACAAACTAGAAATATCAAATGGATGCAACTACGCCAACTGTGATCTCGCTAAGTATAACTATTTCTTGTAGGACGATAGAACTCCAATTTGCAGAAGGTGATGTCGGTAATATGAAAAAAATTTCAATTCGTTCTAACACAAAAGACCCAAGGAATGAAGCGTCATGGATCCTATCAAAGGTACAAGCCATAAATGTTTTTCTTAAAGCTTAGTTATTTCGTGCGATTTGATTGGTTAATTTGAGGTCCATTAGTTTCCATGATGGATAGCTAAAGTAAAAGGAGTTCACCAGAAATCTCTTATTGGCCTTGTTGCGTCGAGCTTGGTCCACAGAAGTGGTAAAAATTAAGGTTTTAATTTCAATTTTTCAATTTTTTCTGCTTGCCCAACAGCAGATTCAACGTATACCGCTACAGGGTCCATATAACATTACAAGATCTTGTTGAGTCGAGAGGACCCAAAAAACCAAAAGTCACCTCAAGTTATAGGGAAAGCGCGTGCAATATACAAAAATTACCGTATAATTTAATTTTATAGAAATATTATCAGATTTTTTTGAAAAAAGAAAAGATGTGACAAGTGGTAATTAAAAATGGCCAGCGGTTTCACAGTTTGGGCCTTTGAAAAGAGAAAAGAATGGTAATTTTTTTACGTTTGTGCGGCAAGCATGTGGAGAAAATTAATTTTGATGTTCATGCTGACAACTGTCTGTAAACAAATTAAGAAAAACGGAGTAAAACGGTAAAAGCTGATAGTAATAGGGAACCATGAATTTAGGAATATATAAAGCATTAATTCTGTAAATACCTAAAATTTTCAAACAACTAAAAATTGGCTCCGAGTTGGTTCAAAAACTCAAAGTATAAAGTGTCTCGCACCACGCGTTTGTTATTAGAAAAGTTCTGTTTAAGTTTGTAACAGTGGTACAGCAGGCTAAATTCGAGTAAACAATGCTATAATACAAAGAGATCTTTGTTTATTCGGGAAGAAAGAAACGGATGCGGAACAGAATGACAACAAACTTTGTTACTTTTGTACAGTCAAATACGGTTAGTATGACTTTTCCAATATAAATTTTTATCTATTAGACACCTAGAATCTTAACCTCCTGTAGTTACTTAGCTGGAACATTATTGTAGACAGTAGAAGGAACTAATTTTGGCAATGTTTTTGTTTAGTTGAGAAAATTACAAAGGTAGTCTTAGTAATGTTTACAGAAAGTCTGTTGGGTCTCATAAAGCTGTCAATGGTCGCGAATTCTTGGTTTTTCAATGAAATTGTAGTTTCTAAGTTGGACTCTGAATAAACACGCTAGTATCATCTGCAAAAAGCACAGCTTCTGTTAGTTGGATAGATTTGTTTTAAATAAAAGCGGTCTTAGAACGGATTCCTGAGCCACGCCACACTTAAAAAATTGTGGGCCAGAATAAGCATTAATAGATTGAACAAACTGATTTTGCTCTTGGAAGTAAGCTTCTGAACCAGGCGGGACCACAAACACAACAGTGTTTGATGAATGCTAATGTATCGAAGGCCCTAGAGAGGATAAAAATGTCTTACAATGTTCTTTGGCTGTGATTTTTTCCCGTAACTCGTAAATTGATTGTCTGAGTAAACAAGAACTGGTAGGTGGTCCAATATGTCGTTTATAACAATACTATTCAGATTTTCGCAAGTAGTGTGATTTGTGAAAATATTGTCTATCAACTGGTGGCAGAGTGTGCAGTGATTCGAGTCGGGTCGACGAATTGGTAGGAATATGTTAGTAATCTGTATGTTATATATACGAATGCTCGGGTGAACGCAAAATACTTGTCACTATAATTTTTTTCATGAAAGGTCGAGATATTGTGAGTAGGTGGACAGTAATCGGATGAAACGATTTAGTTTCCCCACCAGGATTAATCATTTTAACGACAAGTGTTTTTATTACTTCGGCATTAGAAAAATTTAGATCTGAGGAATCTAAATTCCATTTCGTTTTTCAAGCAAAAACCGGGGGTACCACCGGCGAGTTTTTCAGAACGATGGTTAGATAAACAAGTGTAGCCAGGATTTCCGACTAGTCATAGTTTTGAGTCATACAATAATAAAAGACGCAACGACTGGAGAATCATGGATCCTATCAAAGATACTTTAATTGCACAACAAGCTGTAAGCGTAGTTTTTTCTAAGGCTGAGTTACTTCAAAGCAACGTCGTGGAAAAACAAAAAGATTTTTTGAAAATAAGGACATTCAAGAAAAAAATGAAATCGCTCTGATTGCTAGACATTTTTTAATGAAAACATAGCAAGATGGAGACGAATAAGTCAAACATTTTTGATTCGAAAGTAAACTTAAATTCTTTATACTGTTTCCCTTTTGTGTTCAGAAAAGGACACATTGCTCAACACTATAAGTTGGGAATGACGTCATAAGATTTAGATGTCCGAAACTTTGCTAGTTTGAACCACCTCGATATGACTACGGTAGATACTACGCTGACAAAACGAGTCAGCGAGAAAAGAGTAGTGTGAATGTTCGAAAACTTTGGTAGATAATAAAGAGTATGAAATTGTTAATATTGCTAGCCTAACAATAATAATAGTAATAGTAATAATAATAATAATTATAATAATGACAATAATAACAAAACAACAGCAGTAACAATGACAAATTGACAACAATCCTCATGATAAGAACTAAAATAAAAGTAATTACAATAATAATAAAGATGTAATAGTAAAAATAACAACACTAATACTAACAAACAAAAATAATAATGACAGTTTCATTAATAATAAGAACGAGAGTAACAGTAATTACATTCATAATATAACAATAATAACAATAATGATAATGATGATAACAGTAATAATCATAATGGAACTAAAACAACAGCAATAGATAATCATTAGATTATTTAAAATGAGGATCATAGTAATAAACAAATAAATAAAAATAAAAATGATAAAGGACCATAAACTGCTTTCTAACTTAAAAAACATTCTATCGACTTGCAAACAGAAAAGGTTTGAAAAAAAGTAATTTTTTGCTTCTTTTTAAAATAGATTGCAGAAACATGTTTATCTCGCCTAGAAAACAAGTTGGAGTACTTCTATGTTTCAAAATTAAAGCAGCAATTGAACGTGAAGCCCGGAGCACAATTTCTCTTTTTTAAACTACTTTTAGGTAACTGTTAGCAAAGGATGTGAAGTAGTTTCGGCTACTTTCAACACTGAGTTCAAGATTCTGGACAACCCGTTTAAATGGATAAAAAGTAAGTTGATATTTTATCATCATCATTTTTTGTATTACAGTTACTAACCGACCGTTACTATATACTTATGTTTTGTTATTACTATTATCATTATTATTTAATATTACTAGTAGTGGTACTAGTAGTAGTAGTGGTAGTAATGTAGTAGTAGTAATAGTAGTAGTAGTTGTACTAGTAGAAGTTAAAGTAGTAGTACTAGTACTAGTGGTAGAAGGGTTAGTGATTATGATTGCAAAGTAAAAAGTACTTAGACATGCATTGAATAGCTCATTAGACAGCAGCCTTAACAAAGTTCCGTGTCTTTTGGTAGAAGAAGCACTTGTGAACAGGAAGGAATGTTACACCTTCTATGACGTCTCCACAACTTGGGAAAACGCCCGCGCAGAATGCGAGAAAAACGGAACTCATCTGGTTACCTTGGAAACTGTGGAGGAATGGATGGGATTGGTAGAACGTATCAAAGAAAGACTGAAAACCTCCAAAAAGTTTTACCACTGGTACATTGGGCTTCGAAAAGAAAATGAAAAATGGAGTTGGGCCTGGGGAGACGCTCCCTGGCAAGTGATTTCTACTAGCGACAGCCGCTGGCAGAAACAAGAGCCATCCAACACTGATAAGGAAATCTGTGGCGAGGTTTCAATGTTTTCATCAAACAAAGAGGGAAAGTTCAACAATGTTTATTGCGAATTTAAATATAAAGATGACCGTCGCGGATACATATGTGAAAGCAATTGAATTTAAGTTCCAAACCTCAGAGATAGCTAGAAATAGAAGTAACTTCTTCTGAGGAGCACTTAATAAAAGGATTGCAGTCAAATATACCCTGAGTCGTTGTTTTATAAATATTTGTGATATGGTTTTTAAATCGGTGCTTTTCCTCTTTAGTTCATTACGTCGTCCCGTGCAGAGGCTAACTTCGCATACCTCATGTAATTCTGAATTCCCCTAGCTAAGATTACTTTAAAAAACTGTTTACTAATGTAAACGCTCTGGTAAACGTCAGGAAGGCTTATGTCTTTTTTCTGACCTTCCAGACGGGTGGCTTAGTAAAGAGGGTGTCATGAAGAGTTGAAGTTTTGATACCAAAATGATTTAAAAGTAACTAGCAACTACGTGTTCGTTGGCGTCATTACCAGCACCATTCAAAATCCAAAACAGAAAACACTATCGTGGCACAATCTGCCTCATCGGTTTTAGCTTCTTTGCGTTTATTGTGGAAATGGGGGGAGGCGGGCTTTTTTAAAACTTAAAGCTCTAGACAGGGCGTGGCTTATTAGAGCGTTTCGTTATTTAACCCGCTGCGACTGACAAAGAAAGTTTAAAGCCCTCCAGCATTGAACACAACAGACAAGTTGAAAACTGGTTGCTTGTTTTTCATCATTTATTTTAATTAACATCATCATAATTCCCGGACGTGAAGAAGTCTTCAAATTAGAAACATCGATCACCAAAGTCTGCCAAGGTCACAAGTTGTTATGTATTTATAGAAACATACTATATCAGTAAAACGCAGAAACAATATTACTAAATACACCTAACAAATAAATTAACAAACATATAAATAAAGGATTTAAATGAATATTTCAGAAGCTATTATGGACAGGGCAAAACAATAAGTAGCGATAACTTATAGTATTCATTAATTCCTTTTTCTTGAAACTCTTTCTGGAACTGGCTTCTTGGTTTGGTTATATTTTCCAAACGAAATTCAAATTTTAGATCCCTTAAACCTAATACTAAATTTGCCATAGTTTGTCCTTGCTCTTGGAATACAATAGGATCAGTTTAGCGTTAGATTTATGTATCTTAAATTGCTATGATTATATCTGTCAGCAAAAACATTTCTGCACAAATCTTTGGCAATGGCTTGTTATTTTCTCTGATAATCATCTGAGACTGATTCTACTAAAACAACTGTTCGCTTCAGGCTCAGTGAATATTTGGGTTAACGTTATGGATTATGAATAAGCCCCTTGACTTTGTCTTGAGGAATGTTCACCCGACGTTCACTTAGCCTTCGATAAATAAATGTTAAACTGAGTGTTTTGTGTCTATTTGGGCCTGCTAAACCAAATTATTGGTAGTTTATGTGATTTTACAGTATTCGATAGATTTGCAGCAAAGTTTTAAATATAGAACTGCTCGGAACTATGATATAGATAAGCCTGTCACATGAGTAGTTTCACACAGGTTAACCTGTTTAAACTTTAAAAGTTCTTTTCATGCACCAATAGTTTTGGTCACTTGGCTTCACAAGACATGTCATAATTTATAAGAAAGCCAAGACCATTTTAATCGATAATATTTTAAGATTATTGGTGATATTTTAATATTTCACAATTGCCTCCTCCTGTCTCGAAGACTGGATAATGCGTCGTCTTGATGGAAATTTCGACTGAAGCGACGTGTGGGGCTAAACAACCCCATCCTCGATTTGCAAGCACGGCTGCAGTTTGGAAAATTTAAGGCAATGTTTTTCATTGCTGGGGCTGTTGTTTGTTTCCGCTGTCGTATTCTCGCTCCCTTTTCTTCCCGGATTAGTTCTCATTTTGATTCGCTTACCTTGATTCCATGCACCTTTGATTGATGAGCGCCATTTAACGCGATCGGCGGTGATTGTTTCCCAGGAGATCCCTACATCGCAGTCCTTTAGATATCGTTTAAGCACATGTTTGTAGCGAAGTTTTAGTCCACCACCAGGTCTTGTGCCAAGAGGGAAGCTCGCCGTGGAGCAGGTCTTTGGGGACCCTGCCATCCTGCATTCTCTGGACATGACCAAACCACAGGGTTCGCACGGGCCCTGAAAAACCTGGAAAATAATGGAGGCCATGAAATCACTGGAAACCCCTGGAAAATCCCTGGAAATTTTTTTTATTAAGTCCTGAAAAGTTTCATAGAATTTTATTGAAAAAGCTAAATTTGCCAAATGATGCATTTTTATCCGTTTCAAGTAACATTTATAAGTCGTTATCATATTATGAAAACGGATTTCACGACTTAAATTTTTAAAAAGCTGTTTAAACAGGTGTTTGTGAACATTTTTATTTTCATTTTGGTTTTAAAGAGCCCTTGAAAAACCCTGGAAAATGCGAGGTTTTAGCTCTGGAAAACCCTGGATTTTTGAAATTCTGAAGGTATACGAACCGTGAAGCCAACGAAGTCCGGTACTGACATACATAAGTTTTAGTCCACCAGAAGGTCTTGTGCAAGTAGGAAGCTCGCCGTGGAGATGTCATTGATATGTTTTTACCAATTTCCAAAAGAACGATTTTTTGATCTTTTACAAGATACAAACTTTATGCGATACAGTTTACTTTTTTTTCATTGCATTTGATCAATGGTAGGGGTGTTATAGGCGTTTCATGTTGCCATAGCAACCATTTTCTTTTTACCATGGGACATGATATTTTGAGAATTTTTAGAAAACAGGTTATTAACTAAATTTGCAATGTAGAGAACAAAACGGAAGCTGAATATTGAATTGTAAAGTATAGTAAAAGAAGAAAGCCATTATTTGGTTTGAGTAACCATAGCAACCTTAGTTGGTTTTCAAAAAAGTTGATAACCTGTTTTCAAAAAACCAGTTACATGTATTCTTTTTGTCAATTAGTACCGCCTAGTCGTCCTGATTTTTACTTAGTTTTATCATCTTTATTGAAAAAACAGCTAGCAATGAAGTGTGAGACCCAGTCAGTATCCAGCAAAGGATTTCGGAAGAACTAGTGGTTTCTGGGATACAAGATGGCGCCTTCCATAAGATGTTTTTTTTTTTTTTTTGTTTTTACGTCATTCGCAACTATATTTACACACACACACATATATATATATATCCTATTGAAGGTTGACATTGATGATATGTTAAAATAAAGTCGATATATGAGTATTTTCATGAGGAAGAAAGATTAATCCTAAAGACATTAAGTTTGGGCAGTTAAAATAGAAAAGATGACGTCATTATGACGTCATATTTAGTTAAGAACTTTAATTACTGAAATAAAGTTAAGTTTATCACAATCAACAGTTGTGCCAAGTTTCATTAATTTAGGGTGAAGTTTAAGGGAAATATAAAGGAGGGGGGGGGGGGGGCAATGCCCCCCAGGTTCAGCAACGCCAAAAAAGGCCGTGTAAGATAGGGTTAAGTCATTCCTGAGCTTCGGCAGCCAAGAAGATTGCTTGCAATCGGCTCTCTCGCCAAGGCAAGGAAGAATTTTCTTTTTGCACGAGTAGACACGTGGCTTGAACTTAGTCGATATTATAGTTTTATGTAGAGTGTTCAGTATCCTAGAAGATTGGAAGAACCGACGGGACAAGCGGTCCAAGCTGCTCAAGTTATAAACCCTGTTGAACAGGCAGTGGAAGCTAACCCTGCACCCACGCCGGCACAACCACCGGCTGTAGAAGGAGCACTTGAGGTAATTTCTTTGTTCTTAAGCTCATTTGCAGTCTAGTACATTATCTTAACGGTTCTTTACGGATGCTGATACTGCCGGGCAAAATGGTATTTTGTACCGTGGGGGGATGTGAAGCTATCCGAAGTTAAACGTGTGATTCAGAAAGGGTGTGATTCAAAACGGCTTGATTCTTTCGTGCTATTTCTCGCTTCAGATGAGTAGTTCTCCCACGTGTTCAATTCCACCATGATGAATTGGTATCAGTTGAAGTCATTCAGAAATTAGTCATTGTGCCGTTGGAGTTTTAACGGCTGCGCTCGACAGCACAGGACATAGGCACACGCCGTTGTTAGTCTCTTCTGTTTATCATTGATTGTTGTTAAAAAGAGCTGTTCAATGTTATGATATTCTATGCTCATGATTATAGGCCAGCTCGTTATGTTTCTTACAGATTTGTATACTGCCAGAAACGCCATGTCATTATGGGTGCGAATGTGTCACCAAATGGGTGCGAATATGCCATTATAATTAATAGAGTGCGAATATGCCACTTTAACAACGGAAAATGGGTGCGAATGTGCCACTTGAAAGAGAAAGAAAAGAAAACGGGTGTGAATGTGCCACTTGAGAGAAAATGAAAACGAAACGGGTGTGAATGTGCCACTTGAAAGAAATAAAAACAAATGGGTGCAAATGTGCCATTTAAAGGAAATGGGCGCGAGTGAGTTACTTACAAGAAATGATGCAAATGTGCTTTCAAAATAAATGGGTGTGAATGGGGCACTTTAAACAAGTGAAACAGAGCGTGCAATCTTAAGGAAATGGGTGTTAAAGTACCTTTCAAAAGAAATGATGTGAATGTGCCACTTACAAGAAATAGATGCAAAAGTGCTATTTTATGTTGAGTGCAATTTTGCCACTAAAATTGGGTACAAATGAGCCACTTTAAAAATACTGAAGCGAATGTCCACTTTACGATGTGTGCCAAGTGGTTATTTAAATGGTCGCGCATGAATCAGTTTGGGTGTCAGTGTGCCTCTTATGAGAACAAAAAACAAAAAAACAATTTATATATATATATATATATATGCGTTTAAGAATACTCTAAAATCTCGGTTGAAGCATGTTGATTTACTCTACAGAACTGTTTCGT
>JAOBAT010004916.1:0-10695 GCA_026413305.1 Hydrozoanthus tunicans
ATCAGTACTTCTTCAAAGATCTGTACCAAAGGCTGCATTTTTAGTCCTTCTTCTAAGCCCTCAGTTGTCCTACTTTTTTCCTACTTTGTCCCTCGAAATCTCTCCTTTGTCCTACTTTTAAAAGAATTTTGGTCCTACTTTTCTCCTACTTTTTCACCTGGGTGTGCTTGAAAGCCTGAAGTCGAGTTCGACAGAAGCTGATACTTGTACGTGAAATGTCTATTAGCATGATCTCACACAGTCTTTTGTTTTCTTGAACTTCATCCAAAATTGGCAATGATTTTGATCATGTGTCCTAGCCAGCACAAAAAGTTATTGGAAAAGAAAAAAAAATGGCAAAAGAAGGATTTACATTTTGATTGCAAGAAAGTTACATTGAAAAATTTGTAAAAGTTGTTGTTTTGAAAAATGTGAAAATTTTATGTAATGAGTTGCTTGATACTTCGCCTCCAGTTGAAATCACACTTGGCACCTCAATTCAAGACCTTGGCCCTGCCCAGTCCCCCACAACCACCGACCAGCGAGAGAACAGAAGAGATTTTGAGTCTAGAGAAGATGATAGCAATGAGTTAACTGGAGGAAACCTCAAAATGCTGAACAAGAGTTTGAGAGCGCTGACTCAGGGGGTAAACGCAAAGGGTGAAGATGAGGAGGGGGAGGAGTCCGCAATGGACGTTAGGCCGGCCATGATACAGGCCTCTAACCTCTTGGTATGCAGCGATATAGATAATGATAGTGATCTAGTAACAGTGATAGTGATAATGATGATGATAGTGATAGCGTTAGTAATAGTGATAGCGATATTGGTCGTGATAGTGTTAGTGATAGTGATAGCGATACAGTAGAATCCCGGTTTAACGATCTTCGGTTTAGCGATATTCCCGGTATAACGATAAACATTCACTCCCCCGGCAAAAGTTGTAGCAAAATGCATGGGGCAGAACCCCGATTTAACAATATTCAGTTAAACGATATTCCCGGTTTAACGATCGGGATTTTGTTCCCCAAGAGCAACATTTTTCTTGGTATAACGATAAACTAAACATGACAGACCACAGGAAATGCTGGTTTTATAGCAAAACAAACTTTAATTAATAAACATCCATGCTTCTGTCAATAATTATTGTTCTTGCTTACGCTCCAGCAACCATGAATGCTGATTGACGTGTTTTAAACCCCTAAGATCATTGTTTATCTGCCTTTTCTTCCTTGCCTTTCAACAGTTCCCTTTAATAATTTTAAGAATAAACATGCGTACGTCCCCTTTTCCCGGTATAACGATAATTTTAGAAATTTTCCCACAATATCGTTATACCGGGAGTCTCGGTTTAACGATATCCCGGTTTAACGATATAATTTTGACATTCCCTTTGTATATTCTAAACCTGGATTCCACTGTATTGATATTGATATTGATCGTGATATTGATCGTGATAGTGCTAGTGTTAGTGCTAGTGTTAGTGCTAGCGATAGTGATAGTTACAATGATAGCGACATTCAGTGACACGATAGTGATAATTATATAATAGTGTAAAATACAAACTATTCTTGGTTACACCAACCTAATATTTTGAAAGTACAAAATATAATAGTGATATTAACAGTGACAGTAAAATAGTGATAATGGCAGTTTGATAACGTTGACAGTGACAGTGACAATGATAATGACAATGGTAACAACAATGACACTGATAGAAGAGAGTAAGATAGAATGATAGATTTTATGGTAAAAGTAATGAAGTCACGATTACTGATTAAATGATCACCAAAAGCACCAACTAAATTGATAAAGAGGCTAGATAACTATTTCTTCTTCCTGTCACTAACCAACTTTTATGACTTTCACTTATGCTTTTCTCCCTCAAGTTTTGGTAACAAGTTAAACAAAAATCGAATTAATCAACAGTAATGTGATTTGCACATTTCAATGACTTTTTTATTTTCTTTATTTTAATTAAACCTTTACTGTTGTCTTTCGAGTTGAAAACCATTACATATAGTATTTGTTATTAGTTTTTTTTTGTTTTTAACAGGACGGCAAGACGTCATCAAAAAGGTTTCGTTACATGACCTTTGCTGTGCAGGATGTCAGGCCCCTGAAGAAAGTCCGCAGACTTCAGGTAAGAGCGGCCCCCGGTGTTCATCTTTTTGTGTGTCTTTCTAACTGTCGTTTTAGGTAGTGAATGTACAGGCTTAAATGTTTTTTGCCTGGTTGTTTGTCCATAGACTTCTTTCGAATATGGCTGTCAAACATGATAAGAACTGGAAACACATTTCCACTGAAGTGCGGTCATAAAGTATATGTACTGTATTAGTAAACAGAGTCTCGCTGCACAATCCTCTGTGACTAAGTCTTTCACCTCACTATAGTTGAAATCCTTATCAAGCATCCCTAAGTGCAGTGAGTGACTGGCATCATAGTTAGTAGAGGGGAGGTCTCCCCTCTACTAACTATGCTGGCATTAAAGATCAAACTTTGCTTACAAATATGGCCGTTATAGCCTCGCTTAAATTCACTTCTTCCTAATTTTTGCCAGGTGTAACAGCCATTTTTGAAAGAGGCCCATCCATCTATTCGAAGGCTGTTATAATAATTAATAAACCGTTACAAACCCTCAGATACATTTTGAATATTGTAGTTACGAGCCTCTCTGGCATAGCAGAGAAGCCTAAAAGTGATTAGAATGTTATGATTAGAATGGAACAACTGATCCCACTGCTGTTTTCTAATCATCTTGTGACACTACAGGGTCACATGGACGCTGTTCTGTGTTTGCAGTTTGACAAGAGGCGGATTATCTCGGGCTCGTCTGATCGCACCGTACGGTACGTGGCTGCTTTTGTAAGGGTTGAAATAGTAGTAGCCTGGCCGTCCAGCCCGTCTAACTTTGAAGTCTCTTTTTTGCAGTGTTTGGGATGTAAGAACTGGTAGAAGTGTGAGAAAGATGCGGGGCCACAAGGTCAGAATGCGTACTGTAAATTTCAGTTTTTTAAAAACTTACTAGAATCAGAGTGCGACGATAATTAAGAACAGGAGCAGTAAACTTACAGTAGATCCCCGTTAATACGTCCAGTACAGTATGTAAACGTAAAGCGGAGCCCCGTTGATACATCTAGTACAGTGCGTAAACGTATAGTGGAGCCCCGTTGACACGTCTAGTACAGTCTGTAAAAGCAATGTGAAACCCCGTAATTACGTCTAGTACAATGCGTAAACGTGTGAAACCCCGTAATTACGTCTAGAACAGTGCGTAAACGTACAGTGGAACCCCGTTTATACGTCCAGTGCAGTCCGTGAACGTATAGTGAAATCCCGTTAATACGTCTAGTTCAGCCCGTAAACGTACAGTGGTATCCCGTTAATACGTCCAGTACAGTCCGTAAACTAACAGAGGAACCCCGTTTATACGTCTAGTTCAGTCCGTAAACGTATAGTGAAATCCCGTTAATACGTCTAGTTCAGCCGCTAAACGTACAGTGGAATCCCGTTAATAGGTCTAGTACAGTCCGTAAACGTACAGAGGAACCCCGTTAATACGTACGTGTAGTACAGTCCGTAAACGTATAGTCGAACCCCGTTAACACGTCCAGAACAGTCCGCACACGTAAAGTGGAACCCCGTTATTACATCAGACTACAAAAATAAAAAATATCTAACTTAGAAATCTGATGAATTTGTTTTTGTCGTTCAACGAGAGGTTGAATTATCAGATGCGAGAGAACTTATATAGCTAACCCTTTCTTAGCGTGGTTTCTTGTTTTACATTTCTGTTTACTTGTTTTTCAGGGAGGAGTCCGTTGTCTGAAGTATAACGAGGAACTGATAATTACAGGCTCATGGGACATGACGATTGCGGTAAATTGTTTGTGTTCCCTGATCGTGACAATAGTCACAGTATCAACGTTTGATGACAACACTTTTAAACCTCCCCCGCCTGGCCAGCCCAGTTGGTAAGAAGCAAGTCTGGCATGCGGGAGGCCCGGGTTCGATTCCCGCTGCTGGACTTGCCCTCAGGGTTTTAAATTATAGAAATATAAAACGAGCGCGCGCGCTCTGCTCCGTGATAGAAACACGCGTGATTTTTTTTAGTTCACGAAAGCAGAAAGTACATTCTTGAGTGAACTTAAAAGTTCACAAGTGTCTCTATCAATGAACAGAACCAGTAAGCGAGTTTTATATTTCTTTTATAAAATAAGGCACACGAACAGCCGATGAACCCCCGCGACGACCTATGCAGACTCACTCTATTCATATTAACAGCGCGTCACCACAGCCAATCAGAACGCGCGTTGTATTTCCTTTGTTTTATAACTGCCTTTGCTCTAACGTTTGAGCACGGGTTAGGCCTTTGCATTTTCCCGGATGAAGACGATAAACCGTAGGCCCTCGGGGGTCTTGTTGTAGGGTTGAAATTAAAACATGTTGGGTTTTCTGACTCTCCTAGAGTAGTGAAGACTATCTAGTCAAGAGTAGTGAAGCTGAATAACTTTTAGTTTCTTCTTTTGTAGGTGTGGCACATCGTAAAATTTGAGCGGTTGCAAGTATTATACGGACACAAAGGCTGTGTGTCATGCTTGGCCTTTGATGAGAACTTCCTGTAAGTGTCTTAATCATCTATAAAGTCCTGTTGTAAGTCTGTCACTTTACGTAAAAGTGAATGTTATTATTCATCCAGATTGATAAAAGTGAAAAAAATTTTTGAAATTTTTCCCTTGAATTCCGGTCTAACTTATCAACAGACGTTTCGACTGAAACCACCACTCTTTATCAGTGTGGGAAGTGATTTTGGAAAGGGTGGAGGACCCAACCTTAAATAGAAAGGGGAGACTTCGGTTCTCTTTGTCTCACACTTGGACCGGGCCCTTTTCTCCGTTCCTGGACATTTGTCACGTGATAGTGAACTGTCACGTAACTAACCGCACTGGTGAAGACGGATGGTTTCAGTCAAAACGTCTGTTGACAAGTTAGACCAGAATTCCAAAGAAAGATTTCAAAAAAATTTTTCTGTCACTTTACGTTGTATTTATAGATTACTTCCTAGGTCCGAAGGATGTTTCGCTTCTGAAACTTTCGGCCGAACCTCAGTTGGACCCCCCGTCGTTAAAATATGTCTTTTCCTTGTTCTAAAGGAAGCTAGAAAAACCTTTTGTTGTATCTACTGTTTTCAATTTACAGTGTCTCTGGATCACATGATCACACTGTGCGGATATGGAGTATGGCCTCATGGGAATGTTTGAGTATAATTGAGGCGCATGAAGGTGAGAGATCTCGTAGTAAGTGGTAAAAGTACCTGGGTGTGTTGTAGGTCACTGGTGGTGATAATAGTTCAAAGCAGCATTGGAAATGGTTTCAAACTGTATGAGTCGGGGTAAAAATGAAACGATCGTTTCCTTTACAGGAGACTAGGCAGTTTAAGCAACGAGGACGGCAACACCGACGACAGCAGAGAACAATAGTGAATACAATAGCTGCACGTTGGAATGCACTGTGCTGGTCACCTGCACGCGGCCATCTTGAAAATTACAACGTGAAACTGCTCTGGGGCAGGTTGTTCGAAAGCCGATTAACTTTAAACCAGAATTAGCTCTTAACAAAACCTAATGGTCGTCATGGTAATTAACTCTTGATTAGGGCTAATCGTCTTTTGAACAACTTGGCCCACTTTTGTAGTTTTTTTACTACGAGAACGAACCATAGAAAACTTTGTCAATCTGAAAATCAATTTTATCCTTTTCTGTTCACAAAGCATAACTCGTAAAAAAGGAAAGCAAACTACATATACGCGGACAAGCACGAGGTGTTCATTTTTCCGTCTTCGTGTCTTAAGCACCCTATTGTATTTAAGTATGGGAAGCGGCTTACTTTTATAAGCATCGAACAATTTACTTAAATTTTCCTCCCGGCCGCAATGTCACTTGTTAGTGACAATAAAAACTAAAAAAATGTTTGTCACTTTTCAAAAAAAAATTCAGGGCGTTGCAATCGAATTTCACGAAAAGAATTCTTGCCCAAGTTGCAAAAACATTCTTCACTTCGATGTTTCACTTTGTCTACCCAAACTTTAAAGTAATCTAGCCGAATCAAGGATGTTTTTGTCGTCGGTTTACTATTGCAGTGTTTGTTGGGTGTGCTTGATGTTTTATTGGTTTTGCTCTTCTGACAGCTGCAGTCACGTGCCTTGAGTTTGACGGAACAAGAATTGTGACAGGCTCAGCGGACAGGTAGGAAAATCAATTGTTTGAATAGCCTGGCGTTTCATAATGTCTTTGGGAATGGAACTTAGGGGAGGACCAACAATTCAAGCTGTCCTGACGGCTTTGGATTATAGGAAGAAGCACTTTTATGGGCTGGGACAGAATAGGGAGGTCTTTAGAAGTAGACGCGGAGGTAAAGTAGACATTTCATGTTGTCATGAGGGCTCGGGACGGAGAAGAAGACGGATTTTAAGATGTCTAGAGGGCTTGGACTGAGACTATTTCATATAAGCATTGTTCATTACATTCCAGTGCTAGACTTTCAGAAAACTGTCACTTTGTGTAGTTTTGTATAGAAGTAGACGTGTAAGCGTGCCGACTATTAACCGAAAGCTAGTTGGCTGCGGCAAGAATTTTAAAATGTGACAGTATTTACTCCTGTGGCGTGCGAAACGGAAAGCAACAAAGTTAAAAAATTCTTTTACTTTACACGAATGAGCTGGTTCTAGAACCCTTTGGTTTACTAACATTATATTTGTAATTATTCAGGACGTTGAAACTATGGGAGATGAGCTCAGGAAGCTGCCTCAAAGTCTTTGAGGGGCACGAGGATGTTGTACAAACTGTAAAGGTAAAGTTAACAACAACAAAATTGTTTCAGTACTCAGACGGTAAAAGTTACAGTAAGGAAAAAAGCCAGGAGATGTTATAATTTTACATAGGTAGAGAACAAGCTACTTGGAAATAGATAAATTAAATGAGCCAAGTAGCCCGGTCAAGCGGTTATTTTTATGCGTTTATGCGTTGCAATTTGCTAGAAACCGCTTAAAGTACATCAAAAAAGGTTGTAAGTAGGAAATATAATATAAAAAAATACATATAAAAAATACAAACAGAACCCTGATATAACTCAGAGTATATTATGTAGGAAACTCGCCGTTTGTCACTAAGCTCATCTTACAGTAACATTTGTGTGATGTGGTGTTTTTTTATTCAGGTTGGATTTCATTACGAAAAGGAGAATCAAGAAAGTTAGCTTATAAACCACTTGAATATACAAGAAGAATAGTTTAGCGCCTGATTTGTTGTTCACACCATCCTTCACACCTCCTGTTCGAAACACAAGAGTATCATTCTTGGTTTACACTTTCTTTCAAACTTGTCAACTCCTGGTCCGTCTAGACTGGCTTTGCTATTTGCGTTGCCAGAAAACTTATAAAACAATACAGCTCAGTGTGTAATAAAGTCTTGAAGTCTGACTTGCACGGCTTTCCGATAACAACACTTTTCCCACTACAGCACGTGGTTTACACTTTCATGATAACCTGGGAAGGTTTCCGTGTGTTTAATCGCGACTTAGATCTACCCTGAAATAGCGGAGGGATTGGTTTAGTGGTAATATCTCTGCCTCCCAGGTTCGATCCCCAGCCTGGTCGAGGGTTGAATATTTGGGCGACCTTCTTTCCCGCTAAAGGCCACTCAGCTTTCCATCCCACCGGGGTCGGTTAAATGAGTACCAGCATACATGGACCGCTTTGAAGCGGCTGCCTATTGCGCGTACACATGCTTCCGGTTCACTGGGAGTGAACTGACCATTGTAAAACGCCTTTGGGCATGTACATGCATGGAAAGGGCACTTAAAATTGCACCACTTTACTTTATAGCGTGTCACGTGACTGACATCTTTTTCGTCGTTTCAGGTCATTGGCTCTCTGGTTGTCAGTGGAGCCGCTGACGGTACAATCATGTTCTGGGAGCTGGTGACGAGCTGTTGCGAGGCAGCAATTCAGGCACACGAGGGTCCTGTCTATTGGCTGGACTTTTCTGACGACCATTTTTTTACGGCTGGAGGGTATTTACATCTCATTTTTACATTGTGGTACAGTTTCTGTTGTTCGGGTTATTAAGAGTCGGTTCTGTTCTACCTTGGAAAGGTTGATAACGTGATGATAAGAAATGAGACATCAGCGACTGTTTCATAATATTTATTCATGTAACTTGTTACGTTTTGTTAGTGATAACCTGATCAAAGAATGGGACATTGGGACATGCACGTGCTTGAGGACATTACAAGGTCACAAAGGGCCCGTGACATGTTTGCAGGTGAGAAGGCACCTCCAAGATCACAAACGCTCTAACTTTTTTCGATAGCTACTCCTTTATGCCACTCCCTACTGACAGACGACACCAGTCTCCCCACGAACAGTTGACACCTATTACATGCGGTTCCCCAACGAGGAACAACACGTAGTGCTAGTATTTTCAACCAATCGCACGTCGCTTTCTGGCCAAAAAACGACTTATAGGGTCAGTACTTTCAACCAACTGCATGCTGCTCCCCACCAACAAACGTGTAGAGTCACTATTTTCAACCAATCGCGTGTCGCTCCCCACTGACAGACGACATATAGGGTCAGTTCATCCAGCCAATCGCATGTCGTTCCGCACTAAGAGAAAACTGAAAGGGTCAAACATTCAACCACTCAAACGCTTTTGTATAATTTGTCTTAGTCATTACTTGAGGTTTGATTTTAGTTGTTCCGTGTATGAATCAAATAAATCAACAGTCAGAAAAAACAGCCCGATTACTGATTGACAATGCTTTATGAGCACTTTGGTAATTTTCCATTTTGTTTCGTGTATTGTGCAGGCGGAATCAAACCGAGTTGTTTCGTGTTCAGCTGACGGCGCTCTGAGGATCTGGGATCTTGTCCCTGATGACATCACCAGACAAGTAAGTGGAAAGTTCCCGTATGATTGGTAGTAATTTGTTATCTCATGACACTGAAACTAAAAGTAAACCAAGTGTGTTACCAACGAATTTTCCACAGAAATTTTGTAGCAGTAAAACGATCATTTGTTGGTTCCAACTGGTAATAATTGGTGGTCACTTTGTAATCATTGATATCGCCATTGAAATACATCATTCATTTCCACTACCTCGTCTTTACCATTGTTCGTTCATTGTTCATTGTTTGACTGCTGTTGTTGTTCGTTTTAACCGTTACTATCATTCGTTATTGCCTTCGTTATTACACCATTCTTTAAAACCTTACAGTTTCATTACTGTAATTTTTGATATTATTATTATTATTATCATCAGAATCATCATCGTTATAACACCATTCCTAAAACCCTTATAGTTTCATTACTATTTTTAATATTGTTAGTAACATTATTATTATTATTATTATTATTATTATTATTATTAATATTATTATTTATTATTATTTTCGCTTTCATGTTGGTTTTTCTTTGTAATTTCTTTTGGAAATATGAAAAGAAACAAATTAACATTTTGTGTCATCGTTTTTGGCACATGTTTTTTGTTACAAAAAAAGAAGTTCCCTTTTCCAAAACAATTGTGATTTGTCTTTATTAGTTTGTTTTCTCTTTGTTTTAGGTCAGTCGCTCTAAAGTAGGTCTAGAGGATAACACGGTTGAAGTAAGGACTGTAACTCAGCAACAAAGCAGCTAGCGAAAAACAGACCACTATGTGGTCGATTGTCTGTCTGCCTCACGAAACGTCCTCCACATTTTAGAAGCGTTCTGTCAGGTCTTTGTGCGCCAAGTTGTTTCCAACCGGTCCATTTGACTTATTCTTTGTTTTTTTTTGTTCATCTACATCGCATTAACCAGCTGTTCAGTCTTAAGGTCTTACGTGATATATTCCCATTGATGTAAATTAAATATTTTTAGAGAATCCGTTGTGTACCAGTTTATAATTTAAATAGTTGGTCATAGTTTTTGCTGCTGCTCACAGCATAGATTGCGTTAAAATGAAAAAAAAATTGAACTACTTTTTTCACAAGTTATTAAGAAACCATTACTCGAGCTCTCATTATGTGCGTAAATACGTTTTTTAGTTCAGAATACCTGCTTGACATGCATGCACTAATTTTTGAAAAAACAACGTTTTGGGCAAACATGTTTTTAATTTCGCGAATGGGAATGGCGATTTTGCGCAAGGAAATTATTTTTTTGGCGAATTTTTTTCGAATAACAACAACTACTTTGATATAAGTGCACTTTTTCTTTATTTGAAATTTAACCGTATAATTAATTGTTAGCTTCATTAATTTGTACTCGCCAAAGCTTTCTTATTAGTGTCAGACCGGGAAAAAAGATAACGAGTTATAAATTTTTGCAGAAGTTAACGTTAAAATGCACTGATGCGAGTCGTGAAAATTGTGAACTTAAAAGGAATATTTTCCTGCTTATATAATTTTGTAGAAAGGTCAAAACGGTCGTATACCCAATGTAGTCGTATATCTAGTTCTACTTTTAATTAAACGACTATGGCCCACTAGTACGAATATCCAAAGTATAGCTTTTCAAACCTATTTGTCCATAACAACACGGCTTCCTCAAATTTTGAATAAATATGAACTTTAATGTATTGTAACTATTTAAGGGCTAGCTTTGTTAGCGATTTTCAAAAAGTCGCTAAAATATAGTACTCGCTAAAATTAGTAAGCGCTTAAATTAAAGTTCTCCCTC
>JAOBAT010004927.1:0-10695 GCA_026413305.1 Hydrozoanthus tunicans
ATGGGGCAAGGGTCTCGGAGCCAAATGTAGCATGAGCTTCTTTTCTCAGTCATACTTGTATGAATAGCGCTCCAAACAAATTTTTTTCTTAAAGCTCCGAGAAGGTATGTTCCCTGAATGGTGGTTTTGTGCCATGTCATCCCCAATACAGTACTTGTTGTTTCCTCAGGTAAGGGAAATGCTTTTGAGCAAAGGTTTGATGTAGTTCGGATCGTTATGTTATCCATCGATTGTTAAAGTTCCTATCAAGCTAGATTTTTTACTTTTTAGGTTAAAACTGTTGTCATCTGTGAACTCAAAATTCGAAGAAAATTTCCACGTCTTAGTATGCTTTTTAATAAAAAAAAGAGATCGGAATGTACATTGGCCGAGTAGGTCGGGGAATGGTAACCTGTGACATAACAGCAGTGAATTAAGTGGTTTTTGTTTAAAAAAATTCATTTCTGTTAAAAAATGTCATAAAATTTTTATTTCAAACTTTTTCAAGGTAATAGTTCATTGATTAAAGTTATAACAACGTGACTATTGTGGCCAGAATGGAATTTTTTGAGATAAAAAAGATTGTCTCTGCTTCATGCCTCGTGCTACGTCATATGCCTCCCGCTACGTCATCATTGCACGCTTCAAGTCTGAAACACGTAAAATGAACGGCGAGAAAAGGCTTTATCTGGAACTTTGCTCTCAAGTCGATTCGTCGTGATTAAACGGCAAGTTATTCAGTTTATCATTACAATGTATGAATGTGCTTTCAAAAGCAAATGCGGGTTGGACCTCAGGGGCAGAAGCAATCTGTTGACCGTGGAGGTAGCCACCAGCCAATTTCACAGGGAAATGGGGTGCGCCCGGCTAGACTGCAGGGGGAGCAAAAGAGCGGAGGCTGTAAGGAAGGAATGAACGAAAACACTGCAGCTTTGAGCGTAAAAACTTTGATTTTCAATGCTAAAATGGCTAACACCTGTCGGCAATCTCTTGGCACTCGATTCATTCGGTAGAAATACATGCTCACTTATAAATATTTTCACGAAAATGGTGGATATACTTTACCATAATGCAAGAAAAGTGGAGTGGAAATGCGACGGAATGAGCGAATCCATTCCAAAAGCATGATTTTGAACGCCTTATATTTGTCGCCAACAATACACTTGCTGAATTCGGTAAGAATAGTGTGCTGTCTTATGCTTCGCTCGACAGCAACAAGCGCTTTCTGTGCGTAAAAGCGCAGAACTAAAATTACTTCAAATTTTCGGGGTTTCGAGTTATAAGGGTTAAAAAATTTCCTTGGCGGGGTTATCAATGGGGGTTTAATTGTGCTGTTCAAGCCAATCTTTTGATTGCTTTCACTTACCTTGCCTTTGTAGATGATTGCCAAAACTCCCGCCACAACTTCACAGCAGAAAACGAGAAGCAGACACGTGAAGAACTGGGAAGAAATATTTGGAAAATTTAGTGCCTGATCTGTATTGTCGTTTCAGTGCACACACTAGTGTTAATCAAGAACTGAGACACAACGCACAACGAACACGTCACGCCACGCCTACTTGTAACGCATACTAGCGTTTATCAAGAACTTAGACACAACGCGCAATGAACACGCCACGCCACGCCTACTTGTAACGCATACTAGCGTTAATCAAGAACTTAGACACAACGCGCAATGAACACGTCACGCCACGCCTACTTGTAACGCACACTAGCCTTGATCAAGAGCTAAGACACAACGCGCAGTGAACACGTCAAGCCACGCCTACTTGTAACGCACACTAGCGTTAATCAAGAGCTTAGACACGACGCGCAATGAGCACGTCACGTCACACCACATTCGTCACGCGCTACCATACTCACCAGACCGAGCAGACAGCGGCTTTCTTTGATTGCTCCACAGCAGCCAAGAAAGCCCACGAAGGCGACAAAGGCACCCGCGCCGATCATCATGAACGCTGGAAGGCTGTAGCCGGTGTTTCCAAGGAACTCATCAAACTGCCCCGCGTCGATCTTAATCCAGACTCCGACTCCAAGGATAGCCAGACCAGCAAGCTGCAATGCATTATGGGTAGCAGAGTTGATGGTAAATCTTACAAATATGTTATTTACCAAATCAGTGAATAGCTTTTTTCAAGCGCTCTGATTGGTTCCTGAAACAGTAAATATTGAAGAATATTTACTGTTTTGAGAAGGCTGTCAAAATGGCGACTCGCTTCGCAACAATCTCGAAAGTGGAAATTTACGAAATAAACGCTTCAGCCACTTCCTTTAAACACAAACTGAAAAGGCCACTAAGTTTGGCACGCATGTATTCACAAGAAGGATGAAAAAAAATTACCACCCGAAAAAGAGCCATTAAAAAAGGGCCACTAAATTTGGCATGTATGTATTCACAAGAAAGATAAAATTTTTTTACCGCCAGAAATTTCAAGACACGTTATAACACTTAAAGTGAGTGTGGGCTTTTCTTACTCCAGTGTCGATGCCTAGCGATAGACAATTTCTCACCGCTTCGTGTCTCGGTAATTATCCATCGTTAGTCACCTCAACTACGGGGGATAATTGCTTAAAATAGATTGAACTACATCAATATTTTAGTTCTGGATGTTTAGTGCGTCGAAAAGACGCATTGTAGATATAAACAATTCGCCTGCATTGGTACGAGACGCACTTGACAGGTAAACGAAAAGTGGTAGAAATAAATAAGGATAGGAGAAACTTCCGCCACATCAACGACGACAGTCGCTCCAGACATTCAAATTCATTGTTGTGGCAGTCTCCTTCGGAAAGAGGTCGGAAAAAATGGCGTTTGATGCGTCCCCGATAATCGACCGGCCGGTCGATTAATTTTTCTTTCTGAATAAGTCACTTAGTACGGCAATTCACCAAACGAAACTTAAATCAACCAAAGTCTACTTAACTTTCCGAGTCAATAGAGAATAATAATAGGCAGTTTGATATATGTAGAAAGCAATATTGACGACAGTTAACAAAACACATTTCTTGCTTGCCCTTTTCGATCACGTATGGCTAATCTGCTTTCTTTCATTTTTTTTCGTCCGAGTTACGAAAGTAAAAGTATGAAAGTGATTTCTTAGAGGTTTAACCGAGATATGTGGACTGCAAAATCGATGACGACAACTTACAAAAAAAACACTTCTTGCCGAGTTACGAAAGTAAAAGTATCAAAGTGATTTCTTAGAGGTTTAACTGAGATATGTCGACTGCAAATTCGATGACGAAAGCTTACAAAAAAACACTTCTTGCCTAGTTATGAAAGTAAAAGTATCAAAGTGATTTCTTAGAGGTTTAACTGAGATATGTGGACGGCAAAACCGTTGATGACAGCTTACAAAAAACACTTCTTGTTGGCCTTTTCGATAAATTTGGCTATTACCCGGCAAGCTTGGCGGGTTGTATTTCATCGGCTTGGCAGGCCGGCCCAACCCATTTATCTTCGCGGGATAACTCACCTATCATGTAAACGCAAAGACTGAAAAGTAATAATAAATATTAACAGGCGGGCTACCCGACCTCTATGAAAACAGGAACTTTTGGCGCGCAGATGTCTGGGTAAGTGGTATTATTATGGTAGTGGTACAGCTGTCCTTAACGTTATTTCTCTTTTCTGCTATCATTTCTTAAACGTCCTATTCTACGGACTGACGCGCGCTTAAGAGCTTTGCGAAAAAGAAACTTGCATATAATTGCTAACTTTGGCGACAATTCCTCCGAAAATTCAGCCTTGCTGAAAGGATGTTTTGCAGAATTGCTAAAACGACTAACATTTAGTATATAGTATATTGTTACTCGAAACATGATGAAACGTGATTCGTGAAAGAAACGGAAATATATAATTTGTTTTAGCTAAAATGGGTTCACATTTTCTAGGTTCTCTCGCATTGCTCAAACACGATTCAGCGAGGAAAAAGAGATGACTTTAAGCGATTGCTGAAGATGAAAGCCCAATTCCCTCAACTTTTTAGACAAAAGTATAGATCATAGTAAGTGGGAGATTTTGACACAGGATTAATTGTCATTTTTTTAGACAAGGCCACCCTTTCAAATTCAAGGATACAACAACATTGGCATAACAAATTGTTTTCAGGTCTATGTTTTGCTAGTGAGATAATGACAATTATGTTGTAGCGATGTCAAGAGTTTAATTTCCATAAAGCATATCAGTATACGCTAGGCATTTTGGAGTCAAATGAGCAAAACATCAAACTTAAGTGTTTTTTAAGAATTCTAACAAGATCTTAAAAAATCTTCCCGTTTCGTTTTCTCTTTTTCTACTATCACTCATCAAAGAGGAAATAAGCCACATGCTTTTCAGTAATAAAACCAAGCTTAATATGGATTAGGGAAGCTTACAAAGACAGCAAATTCAAAGCCTTTGGCGTTTCATGAAAACAACCTTCTGATCTCAGCTTTCTGTATTCACCTACTTGAAGATTTACTTTCAAAATAGCTACACCTGTTTATCATTGTTACGACAGAAGTTGATCTAGTTTAAACCAACACACTATCGTAACAAGTCTGGTTTTATACTGTACATAGCAATGGGCGGGGATAACTTTTCTAATGATTTTTATGGCTAGCTACAAGCGTAATCAAAACAGCTGCAACTTATCAACTTTATTTTACAACTAACCCTGAACTTAACGATATATTTCAAAATTAGCTGTAAGCAATTTTTGCATATTCCTTCTACCGCAAAAGAAATTTCAAATTTGTCCCTGATAAGCAAAACAATCTTTTTTTCCCTATATGATAAGAATTTCCATTCGTCGGCCATATATATGCAATATCGTGTTTATTTTGGTAACGACCGAAGAGCATGAATTTGAGGATAGAAATTCGAACTGTTTTGCTTTGAAAAAAAAAATTTTTAGACTAAAAACTTTTATCAGCTCTCGGACGAATAGTGTTGAATGTTCGTTCAAGTGCATATATACTGTTACACATTTGCATATTACTGAACTTGAATTGGTCGAATTGTGAGCGCAATAACTTCTTTCCTGAACTGTATTTGAAAAACATAAATAACTTTCGCTTCCAGTTCAGGTTCACAAACACTAATTTTATAACTTTGCTCTCAATTGCTTTTCTTGTAACGCGATTAACGCTTGATAGATGATAAAACCGGTAGCCAAAAGCACCTGTCGAATTTGTTTCGCACGACATAATGAATGAGCAACGACGAATTTATATTGTCGACTCCTTGCATAACACATTTGGCAAATAATTGACAACAGCCATCGATTAAAAATATCACACCTCTTGAAATGGCAAACCAACAGCAAAAATTTTATCACACAGCGATTGAAATTCGGGGTCAAATATTAAAAGCGACGAGCTCTTGTATTCATATTGTTTGGGCGGAACTCAATTTAAAATTCAAACTTAATAACTCATGCAGCTCCATGTCGGAAGTTTTGCCGGTTGTATCCACATTCAACATAAAATGTTCGACACGCTATTTATGTCATGATTCGGCAAAAACGTAAATAATGAACTAACATGTCAAAAAAAAGCAAAAATTCTCTGTTTTAGTTAGTTCTTTGCCTAAAGTTTGATTTTGTTATGTTAATTCGTTCACAATTAGAGCACGCGGCTCGCTAATAGATCACTTCTGTCACAAAATAGTCAAGAGGATTTTGAGAATATATTTTTTCTTTTTTTTCTGTTGTATATCTTAACTTCGTCACGACCTGGATCCAAAAAGCGTCGAAGCATAACATTTGCACAAAAGCAGTCGTTACTTTGGCGGAAAGAAGTTTGATTTAAAGAAATTGCGTAGTTCAAATTCATTGAAAGCGGCTATAAATGTTCAACACTAAGATTATTTACCAAGTTGTTCGCCTTTTAGCGAAAGCAACCCGAAGAGGCATCCGGGCTTTCTTCACAAACTGAATCGCTTACAATATTCAATGTAAACATTGGAATATGGATGAACACGTTTTTTTTATAAACCAACACAACAGCTGCGAAGAAATGTGACAAGAAAGAAAAAATGTCATGTAGAATTACTCACCCAGAAGAAAAAATTGAACGTGAACAGTAAATATTTCACACACTTGATTCCGCACATTTTAAGAGGGCGCCGAATTAAGGTTGATATAACGACCAGGTTAGAATCTCCACCCCGTAAAGCAACGTAACTCAAACAGGGCTTCACTAACGCTTCTTACCTGGCAAAATAATATAGAGATTAGAAAAGACAATATCGTTCATTGTAAAAGCAATTTGCATAATGAGAGTGTTGAAGCATGCGGCTGGCCTGTTGTGACAGGCTTTTCGTCAGATTGTAACGCGCTGATTGGTTGAGATTTGATATTCTTTTGTGGTTCAGCTCAATAGCTGGGGCTTTGATAAAAATACCGCTTATTATATCTTTACGCCGTTTGTTTCATAGCAACACTGCGCGACATCACCTGTCATATCAATTCCTTCATTGTATCCGCTGTTAACTCACGAGTTTATTATCTTTTGAGTCGTTCTTGTAATCTTTTATTTATAGCCGGACAAAGCTAAAAACATCTTATCACTTGAGAGAGCAAGTGCAACTAGTATGGGGTGCGGCAAAGATCAAATCTCGTTCTAAACGATTCTTATGGCCAGCGCCAAGAAACGGAGCTGTTCACAAGGACCGCAGACTCTAGGTGCACTTACGCATGCGTATATCAAGTAAGTTAGGGCGACAAAGACAGCGGACGTCATCCCCAGATCTACCAATCAAATATGATTTGGTGTCGCCGGTCGCTTATTTTTACTTTAAAACCGCGTCCTTATCTACTTTGAGGATATCGTTCTTTTTAAGATATTTATTTTTCCTTGTGTATATCTGCGGACAGGCCTTGGCGGATTGTGCTAGCATAATTTTTGGCATAATTGGAAGAAAAAGCATAATTTCTCAGAAGAGCACTGCCATGGCATAATTAGGAAATTTTAGCACTTTTTGGAGCATAAATTTAATAAATTCAGTAAATATGTTGTATTTTCTACATAAAAAAGTAGTAGTTGCTAGGCCTCTTTTGGCGAATTCTGCGTGCGCGGTTAACCTCTTGGGGGAGTCTGGGCCTGGCACTTCAGTTAGTGTACTATATTCTTCTGATTCAGTCAGTATGATATATCTACAAATGTGATCGTTAAAAAGTCGTTGAATGCCTTTTACAAATGGTGTAGAGATGCGAGCAGCTGATTTAGGCAGCTGATTGGGCCGAGACAAACTGCCATAAAACGTTAAACACAAATAAGTTTACAACAACAACAGTTAGTTTGAAAAACATCATAATTTGGTGTCGCTCTTGCGCGTCTATATGCACAGAACCTACGTCATTTCAGAAATCAGGAGTACAATTTGGAAATTCTGGCATAATTTTGGCAAAATTTCGAGCACTGCGCGCTAGTAGCATAATATGCCGCTTTTAGGAGCACAACCCGCCAAGGCCTATCTGCGGATAATCGAAGGAAAAATAATCAACTTTTTAAAGTCATTTGCATTGGTAAATTCTCCCACCAACTAGTGCCCATAGTCTATGTGGGAACATTTTACTTTCGTCCCCAGTACGTAGTTCGTTAAGTTGTTATCGATCAATTTTCATTTTCTCATTACGATTAAGAAGTTAAGACGAAAGTCCTTCAGCCGAACTATAACGTGCGTGGCTTTATTAACTGCATATCACGTTAAGCACAACACGAGGGGAATTAACACCGACCCGGTAGCTACCCAGGGCAATCTTTTTTATCTCAAAAAATTCAGTTCTGGAAGTGAGTAGTAGGTTTTATTGACAAAGTGAAGATTTACATTCATTACAGTTCCAGTGGCCTGCTTATAGTTAAAACTAGTCAAGGGCAGGCCACTGGATTACAATTTAGTTTATAAGATATAAGTAAAGTTTAATCAATGACACGAAAGAAAGCTAAATGAAAAAAAAAAGATAGTGACAAAGGAAATCTGAAGAAAAGAAAGAAGATAATGGCAAAGGAAATCAAGAAATGTAATTAAAAAAGGCAGTGTTACATGTGCTAGTGCATTGCGTATATGGTACTGTGTATATGCACATATAAATATGGCATAGTTGGAAAAAGTAAATAGCAGAAAAGCAATAGTCGCTGGCTACAATAGTCGCGTTGTTATAACTTTAATCAATGAATTACACCCTTGAAATTGTTTGAAATAAATTTTTATGACACTTTTTAACAGAAATGAAATTTTTTAAACAAACTACTGCCAGGTCACAGGTAACCAGTCCCCAGCCTGCTCGGTCAAAATATCTTAATTTCAATCTTTTTTTTATTAAAAAGCATACTTTATAGACGTGGAAATTTTCTCTGGTTATTCGAATTTTGAGTTTAAAAATGACAACAGTTTTAATCCAAAAAGTAAAATATTTAGCTTGATAGGGACTTCAACAAGCTCTTGGTGTTGACCGATTTGCATTTTTACTAGTGAAAGTTTCAGTTTGTATAAGATATCGAAGATTGTTGCAGACCGGACTTGGGGCATCAAGTGTTATCGCCGAAGTGGCGGTCTTGAAGGTTTTGATATAATTACCGGTACTTGATATAAACGGTCAGTTTCTTCTTTGTTCTTAGCACTTGTTTTCTCCGCGCTAATTTATCTTAACAGTCTTGTTGTTATTGTTGTTGTCATTGTTGTTGCTGTTGTTGTTATTGTTGTTGTTGCTGTTAGTATAGGTAATCTCCTGGGGCCGAGTGATATTAAGGATTAATCTCACGAGTGTTTTCAACTTTTTCCAAAATTGGAAAAAATTGAAAACACAAGTGATTTTAATCCTTAATTTTACGAGGAACCAGGCGATTACATGTTTATGACATCGAGCGCAAAATTATTCATTCTCTGAGGTATCCCACGAGAAAACGTCGCATAACTTAACTCATTTACCCAATTTCCTTCGAAAATTGCTGGAGACGTTATAAAATCTTTGCAACTGATCTCTGAAAACATTCGGAAATCTTTGGAAGAGGTTTCAAACCGTTTCTAAAGCATTTTTTTGTTTTTTAAAAGAAATTCGGAAAACCTTCGGAGGTATTCGGAACCGTTCGGAGCGCCCTTCGTACTCGTACCCTTTACACTCGTGGTCGAACATCAACGACAAATTTTGTACTTGATCGCCGCGATCGGAACATTTTAATGACTTGACTGCAAGCAAGACCTGTGTCGAGGAGTTTATTTGCGAAACAGGCGGCAGCAATTCCCCAAGTTTTCCAAGCAGAACCTCGTTATTTTGAAGTCGTTTAAACTCAAAATGCTTTGATTTTGCACTCGAAATTCTTCTTGGCATAACTTAAACATTAAACTTACATCAAAGCCTTCAGTAGTCGAACAAATGAACTTCAGTCCGCATGTACTTACGCAGTTGTGTGTGAACTTGAAGTTGAATGAAAATATTTAGCAATTCAAAATTCAATTTCGAACTATGACAAAGTTAAAACACGCATTATTCTGAGGTTCCAAGCTTAAGGTCATTCCACTGAAATAGAACCCTCACCTAGATTTTTGTCAAACTTTCCTCACTTGTCAATCATTATATGTAAACTGAAAAAATGGAATAAAAAAGGATTGTGCCCCTCTATAACTTTTGAGATATGATTGATACAAATACCCCCTCCAGGGCTATTTTTCTATTATTGTAAGCTTGAAATTAAAACTATGGATTCCTCATGTGGCCAACCAAGTTAACATCGAGGAGCGTAAGGGAAATAGAGGAAGACAACGTGAAGAGTTCTTCCGGATTAGGAGAATAATTTTCTTGTGATTTTCAGCAAAAACATTTATTGTAAAGAGGCATTTTTGTAGGCTTTTGTTGTTTATATGTTTCTCCTAAAAAACAGTGTATTCTTGACTATGTTTTTTGTATTTGTCCACACATGCAACACTCAGATTTTTCCAATTTTTTCTCTTTAGAGAGTCCTGTCGAAATTTGACTGATTGACGAAAAAAATTGTGTTGTACCCGTGCTTGTTTAAAAGAAACTCTAGGAAAACTGGCAAAACATGTGCTTTTTTACCCCATTTCCGAAGGGAGACTGGTGCGAGTTAAACAAAAACCCCCATATATTATGAAGAAAACTACTTTTTTGCATTATTTTTTTCCTATATGTCTTCGAGAGCTCAACATTCAATAGAATATTACAAAAATGTGTAAACATTTTAAAATTTCTAATATGCGCAGTAAAGATGCGCAATGCAAAACTGGGGAACTACCTTAAGCGTAGCCCGAGTAAACGCCATTAAAGGCGTCTAGTTGAGTAAAACTTAGCATAGACTCTCACTAAAAACTCACGCTTTATAAAATTATAATATTTGATTCACTTGAACGCTGCGTTCACGCAGTTTCAACAAGTCAAGATGGCTGTTGAGAAAACATGCACCAAGTTGTAACTGACATAAAACAGCGATTTATGGCGGATTGTATGCAGTTGAAACGATTATTGCTGCATGTTTGTCACAGTCGCTTAATCATAGACAAACGACCATGTTATTTTTCTAAAAAAAATATTTGCAACAGCCCTAGGTAATATATATTCAGTTAACCAGTTAAATCATTCCAAATTATTTTTGTTATCAGTGAAACCGGCTTCCACGATCCACTCCGAAGAAAAATTTGTTTAACGAAAAATTTAGTAGTTTGTTATAAGAGCTAAAACTCCTATTCAAAAGTTATTGGGGTTAACAAAAATATTT
>JAOBAT010004938.1:0-10695 GCA_026413305.1 Hydrozoanthus tunicans
CATGAGGCCGAATGCTGATAGTAGCAATTCAAGGGGGAGGGGGGGGGGGTTGGGCAGGGGGTCAAAAGCTATATCAGCAGAATTGTAGAGCTTCCAAGAAATAAGAACCTATTAAAAACCTAATGACCCTAGATTTTTGTTATACACCTTTTATGTAAGAACCTGTTTAGCCTAACAGGAAAAAACACAGGTTCTTACTCCCGGGGATTTACTGTACTTCAGATCCTCCTTGTAAACTGTCTACATGAATACAAGCTAAGCTATTATTAACTGAACTAAAATAGAACAAATGATATGCTTTAGCGTAGACAAATTTAGAAGGGGTTATATTTTTCTTTTATTAAATAGAATCTATGGCAGTGGTAAATATTAATAACTAAAGTTATACCAATTTTACGTGGAATCTAACCTTAGATTATGTGGTCACTGGGAACGAAATTTAGTATGACGGGTTAATTTGCAGTTTCTCCAATTCTTACAGAAATTCAAATTGAAGCCCATATAACTGAATACTTTATAACACACATTTTGTTATTTATTAACTTTTTGTTCAAATCGTAAGAACAACCTGGAAAACTAATAGATTTCACGAAGATAACTAGGCGGATTACCCTACTGTTAAAAAACTCTGACTTTTTCATTACTTTTATATGAGTACTGTGAAACTTCCGACTGAGCAAGAAAACAGAATTTACACAATAATATTCCAGTCCTCTTTACCGCCGACCACACCTGTTCCCAACTGTTTAAACGCTTCAGTACAGCGTTTACTGTTGTATTCATAGTGTTTTACCTACAAAAGAACACCTGTGGTCTGATATTTCTAAATAAATGTGTCGGCGAGTAGGTGTCACAACTTGAAAAATCGGTTTAAAACTGCAAAATAAAAGCCTCCGCGAGGAGAAATTTTCAGCATTGACACTTAATGAAATTGCCTCAAACGAATTGCTAATGCTCCCTTTTTTAATTATCCCACTTTGAAAGGATACAGTTCTACAACTTCCACTACAATTTAACCAAAGCGTGGATTTTCTCTGATTAAAAGCAAAAACCCCGACAAGTAAAATTAACAAAAAAAGGAAGCTTTGTGAGCAAACCTTTGCATTAATCAGGTCTGCAAGGACGGTGAAACACTCCCTGTTCCTGTGCTCATCAGTAGCTCCTCCTCTTGCAATAGGATCCCAAAGCAGAAGCAGCTTCAAGAGAGGCACAAACTTCTTTTCTAATGCCCTAGAACACAGGAGGTACAAAAGTTATTAAAAAATTTTCAACCTCGAACATATTGCGTTTCTAGCGTTCTGATTTCAACTCATATACCAAATTTCAACCATATATAAAAACTGTCTGGTTAGTCTTGCAAAGCTGAAATATGGTTCTGAATAAACTTAAGCTTTTATTTTCAAGTACTGATAGATTTGGAAAACTCAAATGATTTAATACAACAATTATTCCTTTCGCGCTTGCTGGTTACGAAATGTTTGATCAACTCTGCCTCGCACCTCTTTGGCTATTTACTATGTCTTATCCAACGCACGCTTATAGAATAATTGTCAATCACTCTCCTTCAAGACTGCCTAAAATATTCTTGTATTCCCTAATTCAAGACAAATGAGTATAAAAAAATGTTAAAAAAGAGTTAAACAATACCTGCATAAAAAGTTAGGTGTTGGTAAAACTTTTGAAAACTTCACTTTACCTATAAAAGCAAGAACACAACAAGCCTTAATGTATATTTTATTTGCAAATATCAGACACTCTGCAAAAGCTTAATCCTTAAGTTAACCTAATACAAAATTGACAATTTCATTATCTTTCTCGCATTCATACCCGGCAGAGCTAAAAAGACTTTTTACAACTGATCGTTTTGATTCAATCGATTCTATTCTTTCAGCAATCTGCAATTATTCGTTGGCTTGACACATTTTCTAAAAGAAAACAGTTGAAGACATTTTTGAACACAATAATACATCGCCTTTCCAAAATAGCACCATTTTACCTTCTGCATCAAAGAAAGCCCAGATATCATCGTCAGCTTTTTGACTTGTTTCTTGGTGCCTACAAATGATTTTCAAAGTAATAATTACAATTGCCGTTTTCGTAATTGACAGGAAAAAGTTTCGTTTGATTATTGAAACTAAATCGGATCAGAGATTGCAAATATCCCTCATAACAACAAAATGTATATAGAAACTTTATACAACAGACAGAGTACTTTCTCACCTTCAGTGAGCCATAACAATTTGAGATATTCACGTATCAAACCGTTAACTTGGTGGGGAAAAAATCGATCAGTTCCAAACACTATAAAGTAGTGGAACCTTGAACGTGTGGTGGAAACTCACTGTACACTGGAGTACCAACCTACAAGTATCAGAATCTTGAACGTACGGTGGAAAGTCACTGTACTCCGGTGAGTGTACCAAACTACCACTACACTACCGAACCATACAAAGTAGTAGAATCTTTGACGTACGGTGGAAGCTCGCTGTACATTTGAGCGTACCAAACTACTAACACATTACCAAAATTACAAAAGAGGGGAACCTTAAACCCACGGTGGAATCTCACTGTATGCTAGAGTTAATCAAATTACTACCACACTACCAAACCCTACAAAGTATTGGAAACATGAACGTGGGTGAACTACAAAAGCCAACTTAATCCTTTAAATGTCCTTTACTTTGCCAGTTGTCACGGGTCTTGAAAGATTGAGTATTGGGTTAGCAAACGTAGAAACAAAAACACATTAAGACTATTGATAAAACTTTTTTTAATAAAGATACCAACCAACTTATGTCTGTCTGTCTGTTTGCCTGTCAGTGAAAAGCTATAGTTCGCTCTGACTATTTTGCAAAGTTTCCAGAAAAGTGTCTTACCATTTTACCATAGCTACTTCTGGCAAGAATGGCCTCATTCCCGTGATACATTCGAAGAGAACAGTACCAAAACTCCAGTAATCAACCTTCAAGCCGAATAAATTGTTATTTGTTAATTAAATAACTGATATCAAGTAATAAACAAGAATTAGATTGAGATTAATCATTAGACATTACGCTAATCATGATTTAAAGATTTATGCAAAAGCACTTACGTGACTTTAAATGTAAAACTATTTAAAAAAACGAGCATACAAAACAATCAATGATTTATAAAAAAGGTTTGTACCTGTTCTGTTAAATGTTTTACGTATATATATATCAAAAATGGATAAAAAATTCTTAAGATATATGTAAAATGTTTCTAAATTTTCGGTCGCTCATTTAGAAACATTTTACATATATCTTAAAAAATTTTTATCCATTTTTGATATATATATACGTAAAACATTTAACAGATCAGGTACAAACCTTTTTTATAAATCATCACGAACACTGATCGCCCGACAATATTTACAACCGAAAACAATCAATGTTTGACTAAACACACCTAGAGTAAAGAAGCAATAAATTTATAATATTTACTGTCGTCAGCCAGAACAAAAAAAGTTAAAAAATGCATAATCTTACTTGTATTTCCGAAGCTTGTCAGAAATTTTTTATAGTTTCTTTTCAAGTGCACCGAGATGTAAAGAATAATAAAGTACAATCACTCACCATTAGTTTCATTTTCCTCGATTTGGTCTTGAAAAAATGTAATTACCTGCTGACTAAATTTGGCTTTCCATATTCTCCATATCTCTTATGATGCCGTTACAACAATTCCAATGACTTTTTTTTTATTAAATCATCATTAGAATTTCACAGATTGATTTCCCTTTAGGAAAGGAAAATATTCCTAAGCAAATCACGATACGAAAAAGCCACACATAAGCAAGAAACTTTAACTCCCAAAGTTATGAAAACTTCCATGCGCACTGAATATATACAACGTCACGTTCCTTAGGTTAAAAAAACGATTAACGAAATGTCATGCGCAAATGTACTCACTGTTTTTGTGTATTCTTGATAGGCAAGCAACTCCGGCGCCTGGAAGAAAAGAAAAAGAAAAAAAATAAAGCGAGGATTAACACTAATTTAATTACCAAACTTTTTCGTACATATTTCACAGAATTCAGTACATATTTTGAAGAGTGTTATCAATCTTTTCTGAATGACAAATTTCTATCAAGTTATGCTCTTTCTGTGAGGCTAACTACTCTGATGGTTCCGGAAAACTTACCAAATACTGCAGTGTGCCAACAAACGTCTGCATAAGACTGTTTTGATCCAACTGCTTGGCATATCCAAGGTCAATCAGCTTGTAAATTGGCTGCAGTTTAGTCGGAAATATTCAAATTCATCAAGAAATGGAAGAATAAATATAGCTGATATGGATCTTTCAAGAACTGTAATAACAGCTTAGTTGTTCCGCCCCATGTAGGCTTATCCAGTATCCACAGTTTTTTCAGCTCTGGCATTTAAAATCCAGAGCATCAGAGCAATCCAACATCCACTGGCAAGCAGGATACAAAAACAAGCTCCATCCACGGAATCTACGATCTAAGCATCCGGCAACCGGAGGGTACGGACCCGACACCCACTAGTGACGGATGTGCTTACATGGGGCGAATTTGTTTACAGAGCTCCCTGTCAATTAACTTCATATCCGCATAAGACAATTGCTATAGTACTCCACGGAACGAAGTTATTTGTTCCAGGGGCTTTATTCATTGGCGCTCACAGTCAGCTATTGTCAACATACAGTAATGGTCGTCAAAGGTTGTAGTCTGACAATCAAAAGCTTGTATTTTTAACCAGAGAACGCTTTTACCATTTTAATTTAAAATGCAGTAATGGCGTCTGAAGCAACTTCGATATTATAAACGTCCCTTCACTTTTAACGATACGTAGGTGAAGGTGCCTTAACTCAAAAACGTTTATTCTCACATACGAAAGAATTTGCATGAGATTTAATTATCCTTTAACTCGAAAAACAAACCAGACAAGACCGCCTTACCCGTCTCCTAGTGTGACAGATAACTATGTTCTCTGGCTTAAGATCACGGTGGGTGATACGATTGCTGTGTAGAAACTGAACAGCGCAAGCTGCGGAAACAGAAAAAAATTATTACCTTAAGCGTTACTAGTTTTATTCTGTGTAATTACTACTTCATAATGGGGGGGGGAGAATTTTGCGTCATATTTGATTATTTCAAGTTTTATACAGACACAAACGTTTTGGTGAAAAGAAAGTTTTGAATTTACTTGTGTTAGCAAATTAAAAGACCAAAATTTTAGTGATTATGCCGAGCAAAGACTGATAAAGTATGTGAAGCTGTCTATAGCATTATACTCAATGCTTTTCAAGACTTTTTTCAAGAATATCAAGTTTTGAAAGAAATTTAGGCGGTTAACCAAGAACTTTAAATAACCCTAATGAAAAAGATGAGTGCTCGTTAATTTTTCAAATAACTATTTCCTTACGAACGTAAGCACTGAAACTGATCATAAAATTGGCCAGACAGAGTCATAAAACCAAAATCTGGCACACACGGTGATTTTAGTACAAGAACGAGTTTCCAAAAACTGGTTTCTCTGCGCCCCTTAGAGTAGCAGGGTATTATAACGGGTATTGTAGCGGTAAAACACTTTATAAAATGCTACCATTATTAAACTAAATAAAGCTCTTCGGGTAACACCGTACGAAATGACTCTGCATGGATACATATAAAATCATTTGGTTTGACTTTAACAAGCTAAACCATATCAAGTTCTAAATTTTTTCCGACTGTAACCCTCGTATGTGTACATGTGTAAGTTGTAATTACCTGCATTGTCTAGATAAGCAGTTCATATACAATTACCTTTCAAATGTCTGGTTCCTAAAAGCATATTGTTCTACAAGGGTTCCACTGCGTCAACTACATAGTTAAGTTAAATATTCTCACTAGTTAACCGGAACTTATAATATCTATGCCTAACATAATCGCCACCTGGTTAGCCTAGTTGATAAGGCGCCAGTTGTGCGGGGAGGCCGGGGTTCGATTCCGGACCGTCTTTCAGGGTCTCAAAATAATTGAGGAGGTGCTGCCTTTTCTCTAACACCTGCAAACGGTTAGACTTTTGCATCTTCTCTAATGAGGACGTTAAACCGTAGGCCCTCGGAGTCCAAAACAAGGGTATAATATCTGTTGGGTTTTCTGACTACCTAAGTGTAGTGAAGCTAAATAAATAAATAAAAACAAAGAAATACATTGTGGCTTAGAAAACATGTTTAAAACATGTATGGAATAGTATTTTCTTGTGACACCCATCTTTTCCACCACTTATCGCTGAACTAAAACATGTTGCGCGTTTCCTTTAAATCATTTCCGTTTTGTTGTTTTCAAAATCTATAAACTATCAGAAACGTAGAAAGTTTAAAGTTTACCCTCACCAATATCTGCTGTTATTCTTAACACAGTTGTCTCTTCAAGGCCACAGCAATGCACAGCAGCATTCAGAGCCTATAAGCAACGATGATCAATAAATACTTCAAATTTAAAGTTTCAGGGGGGCCAATGCTAGTCAGCAGAGAGAACAAAAACAAATTTTGGATGAATGGGAAGAGTGAGATTTATGTTTTTGGGAAACGAAATCAGTTTCTTAAATACAGCTCGTTAACACCTGAGCAGTGCCCAAACACTTCCGAACTCTTTATATCAGTCACGCGGGTTTTGTAAAGCCTTGACAAGTTTTTTGGCAATTTGCATTGCTCATGTTAATGATCAACAAGTTTTCCTTTACAATTTTTCATTGACAAGGTTTCCATGTTCGTGTAAACGACGAACAAGTTTTCCTTGTGCCCACATTAAGTGCATGCATGCGGCATCATATCCTTGTCACATTTTCCTTGTTGTCCCTCTACACGAACAGCGTAACCTTATCAAAGCAAGCTTGTCAAGGAAAGGACGGGGCTTAAGTTTCTCAAGTTTGACATGTGAGCTTGAGAACTTGCTCTTCAGTGTCAGACACGAAGGTGTAAGTCTACAGTTATTGATTCCCTGGTGTGAACTGAAGTGTCTACGTTAAGCTTGGACTTGGTAGCTAGTCGTAACAGGGCACTTGTGCTGAAGAATTCCGGGGGATTAGAGGCACGCTCTCTAAATGTAAAGCTAGACTCTCTGAAACCCCATTTTTTGTTTTCTGCAAGCGTATGTAGCATAATGGAATAATACTTGTTCACTCTGTATCTTATTACGAATTGTATGCGCACACAAACCATTCAGATTAATGAAACGAAATTTGTCTACATGGAACAGTCGCACTACGTGAAAATTTGGTTTGATGACAATTAAGGTTAGTAACAAATGTAGGAATACAACTCTAGAACCATTATTTTATTGTAACCATCCTAACAATTCAGATAACGAAAAATTGAGATGTTCTAAGATGTCTGCCAAACTATTGAGAAGTTGTAAGATAATCCGCCAAATCGCAACCATTCTAAGGTGAATATGTTTTGAAGTTAATTTGTATCATACTCCATTATAAAGATTACAAAGCTTTTTGCTTTTATTTTTTGCATTGCCTGTTCACACTTCATGACTGTCATGATTTCCATGTTGATACACACTAAAGAAGATTTTTTCTTTTTTTAAAATTGATATAATTTTAAATTTGCTGTTTGTACAATTTCGCTTGCTGCAGGTGAAAAACTTTCATACTAGATCTAGAACACCCACGAGAAGCTTAAAGTTAATTTGCAGCAGAGTTTGAAAAATTTAAGGTTTGCAGGAACGGCACGTGATCGGAACATTACACGGGGAATGCAAAGCGGAATATGTTGGGAAAACAGAACAGGTACAGAACTCTGCAGTTTTTGTGACGAAAGACCTTAAAGGGGCCTTATGGGGCTTTTCGTCACTATTTCATGCCCCTTGAGTGTTCGAAGTAAAGTCCATCAACTTGTAGCAGGCGTTCCTAACGAAAACAGCTGGTTCTGGTTTCTCAGAACATGCAACGTATACTATAAGATAAACGTTTTTTTAAAATGAGAGCAGTATTAGCGCCGTATCACTTTAAGTCAATAATAAATCGATCGATTACCACTGAGTTATCTGAACATCAACAGATGTATGCATGCTGTATTTTTGTCAATTTTCCGCATTTTGAGCTATAAAGTAAAGTAAATATAACCAAAGCTGTTTTGCCTGATCATGAGTAACATGCATCGATTGCCTATTCTTAACCAATGGAGATTGGTCACACCACTGGGATGGAAGATATGGCATCACCTTGAACAAGGGAGCTGAGCAGTGCATAGGCAATGTATGAAATAATTGAGTGAGCTACCCCGTCTTTATAAACAGAAATGGTGGGGTCTGCTTGCAACTATCACATGCCTGGGACCAAGCCCTCTTTCATGGTCCGATCCACTAAAAGCAGAATCCAGCTCAAGCGAAGTAGTCTAAAGGCAGGCACTAGCTTATAAATCTCTGGTTTCTGTACTGATAAGTAAATGAGAGCTACAGTAATCTTTGTTTCCCCCTGGACAGGACATTAACTCATGACATGTTAGCCCCCATCAGAACTGGTTTTCATTTATACAGCTGAGTCAACTCGAAAAAGTTCAGTAAAGTGTCATGCTCAACACACAGTGAGGTTTAGAGCACACTTTTGAATGGCGATTGTAAAGTTAAAATTCTAGCTTCAGTACAATTATTTAACTTCATATTGTTTTGTACAGTGTCTGAAAACATTCACTCTTGAATTTCTTTGTTTTATTTCAGTGGGCAGTAGCTTTAGGAATATGCTTCACGTGTATTCCTTCATCTCTCAGCAGAAACCTTCCACCATCCACGTGCACCTCAATCACAATTAATGTCGTTAATGGTTAAATGTACAATTTAATTAACACAGATCCGATAAAACTGTTAACCCAGAACAAAAACTCTTAAATTTTATTTTACAGCACCTGTCGTAAATTGCCACCATCACAATACTCCATTGCCAATAGGGGCAGCTCATATGGGCCTTTTACATCCAAGGGTTCAGGTACATCCAGGCCTTTAACGACATTTGGGTGGTTCAACTTTTTCATAATATCAATCTCTTGTTCCCATCTTTCTTGGTTTTGACGAGTTAGGTCAAGTCGGCATTTTTTTATTGCCAGCTTCTCATGGGTGATCTACAAATTAAGAAAGTAGATATTCTGAAAGCCTGTCACAGTAATCTCTATTTCTCACAGTATGTACATACAATAAATCAAAAAATAATATTTCAGAACTGATAAATTGCCAACTCTCCTGGATAATCCAGGAATCTCCTGGAAACAGAATAAGCCCCAGGCTTCTGTAGGGATAACCAAAATTTATCTCCCAGATAAAAGGGACTCCACTGTAAGCTAAAGCCCTGTCTCTAAATGTACTTTGGCCTATCAAAAGAAGTTCATTTTTTTCAAATGCACCAGCTCGCTGATTCTTGAGGTGTTTGTAAAGGTTAAGAAATCTTTTAATCACAACTAAAACCATAAGTTAAGGGAAAACAAAACAAACACTTCTTCAGTTTCACAGCCATATATGAACAGACCGACAGGGTTTTTGTTTAGGTTTGTAAAAACAGGAGCATTGTAAATTTAAATACAGGTACATTAAGCTTTGCTACCTTTCTTACAGGATTTTACTAAAATAAATAACATCTTTCACATTCAAGAAATCGTTTGTTGATTGTGCAAGATTTAAAAAGACCATTCATGGCCATGGGCTGTAGAAGCAAAAAAACTTTGTGTGGGGGGGGGGGGGAGGGGCAATGTGGAAATTGTAGTAGTTCTAAAATCTGAAGTTCCCATTCCAAAACTGCTTTTGTTAGCTAGGAAACTATTGATGGGGCCACCACCCCCTCCAAACCAAATTCTTGATGGGGGGGGGGGAAGCTGGAGGGGCACTGCCCATGTCATTCAGTAAGTTCTGTATGAATGGCAGGAACTGGTTGAATTTTCTTAATCTCATTGGTAGGTCAAATGCAAATCGTGCATGGAAATGGCCAGGGAAAAATCAAAATATCCGAAAAAGGTCCCTGTGTCCTGGCTTTAACAAAATCTTGCTGATTTTTTCTCTGTACTTGTTAACCAGTTAAAACCCTGAGGACACAAATGCCTGGTTTCCTGCAAAATTTCCATTTTTGTTGTTGTAACTCTATGGGGAAGGAGGGGGCTCACTGAATCTAAACAACCTTTTTTCACTTTTAACCCTAACTATCCAGACCAGGTTTTTTGAGGCAACTTGGGACCTGAAGGGTGGGCAATAAATTATGGCCAACAACTCTAGAATGATGAAAGATATGAAAACCAAACTTGGAGGTTAGGTAGGGTTTCATAAAAGAATAATAAGTTTTATGTAGTTTGTTTGAAGTGAAATGTCATTTTGAAAAACCTTGCTTTTCTCACAATCCATTTATTCGAAACTTTTAAGTTTTGTGGAAAAGTTTTCTAAAGAAGAAAACAGTCCATAAAGACCTCTGTTAAGTTTGTTTGTGTTTCTGGCTATAAAACTGAAAAACTGGATTTCAAGTAAGTATTAAAAAATTTCAGATTACAAATACTCTTTAGAGAAAAAAGCAATAAACAAAAACATAAGCTGTTGTAAAAATGTTCATTACTATGTACATGTATAACTTGCAAAATTTTCAATTTCTATGACCTGTTGCAATCACCTATGCCTCCTAAATCTAATTTATTTCTTTAACATAAAATAAATACCTGCCACCCTAATATAGGGAGTATCCCCCCCCCCCACCC
>JAOBAT010004949.1:0-10695 GCA_026413305.1 Hydrozoanthus tunicans
CCTCCGATATGATCTACCCAACGCAATCGGAACTGACGATGTGTTTTACTTACCAAACGAAAGGCAGAGTGGAAACTGTTCTAGTTCGCTTATCAATGTTATTTTCAAAAGCACTTTGGTTAGCCAAAATTTTTTGAAATCTGGTAAATGGAGTCGTGTTACATCGAGTGAGGAAGTTTTAAGAGCGACAATGTTAAATTCGATACCAACTGGCGTGTAGCCCAAATACGATGTCATGTACGTCTACATAATTCCAGAATCTGCGCGGTACTTTTTACGATCTCGGTATAAAGTAGTAGCTTCTTCAAAGCCTGTTGATTTTTAACGGGTTGTTTCTTCAACGTCGATTTTCGATGCTAAATTTTTTGAGGACAGTAAAATCAAAGTCGTTTATTAGCCTAGGCATGAAATTAAATTTGAGATTACTATTTTAAAATTGTTTATTATTTAGTCTGCCACGCGTGCGTGGCCACTTCGTTTTTTTGAAACGCGAACTGATTCGCAAACCGGTTCTTAAAACCAGTTCAACCAGATCAGGAAAAGTAGAACCTGTGCTGCTCTCGGCCGAATGCGAAAAAGAAGGGCCTTGGCCACGAAAGTTTAACGATCGATCGATGATTGACAGAGTCCTTTTGATTACGTGATGGCATTTATGCTATAAGAAGTGTATAGGTCACTAGGCCATTGCCACACACTAGCCGAAAATGTCTGAACAGTCGTGTTTTAATCTCTTGGCGACAAAAACTCGTTCTCGATTTTTGTCTGGTCGAGCTGCGACAAGCAGCCTATTTTTACAAAGCAGACAAAAAATCGGGCCCCTTTATTCATCTTATATGTGATGACCCTAAGCGTTTTCGAAAACCTTCGTTTTTGCCTTTCCACTGATTCTAAAACGCTGCATCTTCAAAAACCTTCACTCTGGAAACCGTTTTTTTCATTTCATGATTTTTCATTAAAAGAAAACCAAAAAAGCATCCAAAGTAATTGAAGCTAAAACGTAAAAGTTTAATATGAAAATACGCTTAGAACTAAACTACATTAATGAAAAGATGGAACTACGCCCACTCGAAATGAAGTAATTGTTTAGTCACAGATGTACATGTGCTGTTGGTATTTTGGTTTCTGTCAAACACATGTAACGGACTTTACAATCAGAGCTGTAACGGTGATAATGGAGAGGCTTAGGAAAACATTTATATTTTTTGTTATGTGTTGCAAGGTAAATTTAGATTTGATAACATGTGTTCGATGTGTTATCAGAAGTTTCATGCGTTCGAGGAAACTGATAAAGTATCGTTTTCTACTCGGCATTATCTGTTTACTTTGGGACTCCCTTAAATAACATTTGATCGAGTTTGTACAGAAAAATCAAGTGCCAAAACTGCCAAAAATCTAATTTAGTCTAAGCAGGTAATCAACTATAAACTAGGATTTTTACGCAGGAAGCCTTTTTTTCTCGATTTTTCTGTTTTTGTTGCGAAAAGAGTCAGTCTAAAATATCTATCTATTTATCTAACAAGTCATCGAGTCCGTGTTTACCACTGTCATAGGTATGTATAATGCTTTATTGATTCATATATAAATGTTGTATTGTTGTACTTTAAGAATAGTCCTCGTATTCGATGGTGAAAACCATGCTGTAAAAATTTTCCAGACATTTCCGTATTCGAAGGTTTGCGGGCGCCTGAGCTTAACCAGACAGTTAATCAAACAGCAAGAAATAAGGTTAGTCGAATGGTTTACTGTTTGTTTTTAATTCTTAAGTCTTATTTAGCCTGCCTTACAAAATGTTCCGTGCTGTCTTCTCAAAAGTTCAGTTTATACTTAGCCTGCAGGCAGGTAGTGTACATAGTTCGAACTTGTTTTTAGATTTTCAGCGATATAACTAAGTTGTGCAATTAAATATCAAGTGTCAGGGAAAGGCACAGTGAAACAGAGAAGAAAACCGTTCGAGTTGCTTTCAACTATTTTTTAACCACAAAACACTCGAGTCTGCCTGATAAACTATTTTCTTAACTTTTTAAAATAGTCGCCGAGAACTACTGTCTTAACAAAAAACTAATTTATCTTTTTCACGAGCCATATAAGAAGAACCCTATGCCTTATTACTAATGCTATTATAACCCCGTTTACACCAATTTTTCCTTGATAAGTCTTCAAGTTTTGTCAGGGCATCAAATCCTTGCCAAAGTTTCCTACGCGGGGAAATTTCAAATTAACAATTTTTCCTTGTCAAGGAAAAGCTAGCATATTTGCTTGTCAAAGTAAATATGACCACTTTTCTCCATCTACACGAGCAATTTTAAATTAATTTTTCTCATGTAAACGGAGCTTTAAAGTTAAACATACAAAGACATCTCTATTTCATCAGGGCTAAGCGGTGTATGCAGTTGATTCTGGTATTTTCCTAATATTAAACGTGACTCTCCGATTGAAATTGCAGGGAAAGGTAGAGCGATGACGTTCCACTTGGCCATTGTGGTTTTGTTACTTTTGATTGTATCCCAACCGTTTGTTAAAAAAGTAATTGGAAGGGCAAAAGCTTTGCTAGATGATCTTGGCTTCAAAAAGACACCAGTGATAAAAAAGCCTTAACTCTAATCCGAAGAAAACAACCCGCACGGGATGGAAAGCAGAGGAACTTTTATTTGATAAAGCTAATTGTATAATATAAAATCTTTGCTTATTTTGTTAACTGTTGAAACAAGTGGTTTAAGGAAGTTCAACATGATTTATGTCAGCATTTAAGCTTAAAGTAATATTTGTTTAACTACATTTTTTTTACTTTTTTGTTCTCTCGACGAATCATTGTCAGCTATTCTTTTCTAAGTTTCAACTAACTTTAGATAAACATTAGATAAAGTGTTTACGTGGAAAGCATAGTATGGTATAATAAATATAATACAAACGTTAATACAAAATGCAAATGCATGATGGGAAAACAATTGTAATATCGGGTTTTTAACTATTATTAAAGATTATACTCTTTTTTTCATTTATAACTAGTACTCGAATTTTGTGGGGTTCTGCTGCCACATCTATATGATCCTAACCAACTCCATCTGTTTCGAAGACCATAACGAAACAGAAAATAATCAATCAATATAATGTTAAGTTGTTATATTGAAGCACCTGTGGACCTCTTGGGGTTTGGCACTTTTTAAGCAAATAATTTTATGACGTAAGTAGACTATCCTTGCTTTCCTGTGTTTTGTTTTTTTCCGTATATTTGTCCTCTTAAATAATTATTACGAAGTTAAAGCTATTTTGTTGAAGCACCTGTTTCCCGCTTTTGGGAGTTGGCGTTTGGAAATAGATTTTTTAGTGACGTTATACTATCCTAGCTATGTTCATGTTGTTTTGTTTTCCCATAGTTATTCTAGCGACGGGTTATGAAAGCCGGCAAATTTCAAAAGGGAAATACAAAGAATATGAAAAGATGCTTTGTTGTAGGTTGAACGAACCGTGAGGGTGCACATTCTTTATTTCAGGTGTTAGTGAGAATATTTTGACTGGCTACTTGTTGATTTCCATCTCAAAACCTTTTGTATTTTGTGTACCTTCAGGCCTAGTAAACGAGAGAAAACGACGAACAAAGACCTACAACATTGGTTTCATAACCTGGTTCCTAGATTAACTATGGTTTTCCGTATTTTTCTTCTCTTTTGAATAGCCTAACTATACTCGCAAGACTTGGTCATGTGCAGTTATAACTGTAGTTTATCAAGGAAACAACTTAGACTGCAGATGCTGACGAAATTGCAAACAACGACCTCATTAGACCAGAAGCCCATAATGATACTAAATCTTGATATTGCGTTTATTTTAGTCAAAATAGCGTCGCGTTATCCGTTAGTTATTAGTTATAGAAGAGGAAATGTTTGCTTTAAACAAGGAACCAATAATCCAGAAAACACGAAGAGGACAACAAGATTTTGTTTTTTGGTTTTAATGGTTTGAACAAATTTTTTTCTTTCAAAATCTACTTTAAATCCACAACATTTATGTTCTTCAAAAAACCCTGAAGAATGTAAACGAAACTCAAATGTACATGAAGCGCACGGGGTAACTGAAATAGAATAAAGAAATTAATTTTTTTTGCTTTCTTTGAAAAATAAAGTGCATTTTATCCCTATCTTCTGGTAATAGCTAAAACAACTATCCCCCTCAGGTTCGGTGTCTAGCTTTAGATATATACCGAGACGCACCTCCCAACTTAACACAAACTTTAAACTCAGGTGATATGCCGAGTAGCAAGGCAACAAGATCACACCAAACGAGAAGAAACGACGTAAAAAAGTCTCAGAGTTGTTTTGTACTGCGTGCTTCGATTTTGGCAAGAACTAAACGAAATATCAGTAGTATCGCGATTCACTAATTTTTTGTATATTTTCAGACGTTTAAAGCATTATATGTTGATGATAGAAAAAAAGACTTAAAATGCTTATATAAAGAAAAATTAACATAAGACTTGATAATTTGTTCGTCAATACGAGTTACAGACTAAAGAAGTTTCATTTTTTTAACCGTCTACTTATTGAATTAAAGTGCGTATTTCAAAGCAATTTGTTTAAAAACACTTTATGTCTACCAACCCCCGGAAATTTAATTACTTTTGACCCGCCCCCTTCCCTCCTGGAATTACCTAGCCGTCAGACCCACCTCCCCCCTGAAAATTCCAGTTCCTACCGTGGTGGGGGTGTGGATATTTTCTGGAACTACACAAGCCTGACCCCTTCTACCTCCTCTCTGATTTCTCGATTGATAGATACTCAGTAGATCTGTTTCAGATACAAGGTCAAAGAGTCCGTTTCGAGGTTCTTTTTTAGGTTTAGCCATGAATTGATGAAACAGTCAAAAAAAGAACTGTCGTTCCCCTCTTTTCTTTCAGATGAAAAATTTCTATGAAAAGACAAAAAAATGATTCAACGTTAATGTTGGTTCGGTGTTGGCCTTGTTTGTCGAACTTGTGACTTTAATATACTAGTTCCCAAACGATATGTAGAACTTAACCATATTGTCCAGCTGGAACACGCGCACATATCCGGCGGTTTTATATTTCATTCGTGTTGTGTCATTTTAATTCGGATCTCGCTAAAGTACTATATGCTAAGTGAAAATCACGTGACGGCTCATTGCGTAGCGTCCGTTAAGAACTGAGGCAAAATATTTTTGTGGGTCATGGATATCGTTTGATGGCGTTACTTCTGATTACGTCGCCAAAATGCAGCGCACAGTTTGGAATGATTAGTTGAAAGAACGGACAATTCTGCGGAAAATCGTGCATGTAAGTATATATTCACATTAATTTTAAAATGCTTCGGTGTCGGTAGATCTCAAAGTAAATTCGTTCGTGGCTTCGCCTGCAACCCCATCTAACGGTTAGTAACTAGCAATTCAGTGAAAAAAACGGTAGCTACTTAGCTACAGCATTTGTCACGAATAGTAAAGAACAACTCAGACGTAATTCGGTGAAAATAACAGTCACTAGTATTTATAACACTAGCTGCTACACTATCAATCATTAACTATATACTGATATTATCACAGCGACCGTGATCTATATGATCAAAAATGTTAAGTTTCAAAAATTTCGAAAACGCCATGCAATGCCCAACTAATGATCCAGGTCGCTTTTTATAGTATTTGCAGTTCTCGAAAACTTTTGGTTTCGGGTAAACAATTTAAACATGGATTCTTAGAAAAAACAGAAAGTTCCCCCTCGAAGCTGAGTTTACCACAGGTAGCCCAAGCTATGTTTGTGACGCTATTGTATCTATGTCTGAGTAACAGTCTATGAATAAAAGTATTGCCTCGAGCGAAACGTCATTGAAATGAAATAAATATAATAAAATACCTTGATATCCTCGATTTGTTGTTCCATTATTCTGTGGTGTTTTGGGTTGGTTTCTTTACGAAAAAGACATGAACTTAGGGGTATCGAGATATTCCATTCCATTTGTTTCGTTTTAATAAATTTCCATACATGCACAGTTTTAATGATACAATAGTGTCACAGACATTGCTTGTGCTATCTGTGCGTTCACAATACAATAGGGGGCACACCAAAATAGGTTAAGAGCATATTTCTCATCACGACAATAAACTTTAATTGTCTGTGATCAGCTACCATACTTATATGGGCGCCAACCAAACCAAATTCAATGTGTATACTCCAGAGCTTCCCTTCAAGACATCAATCTTACAAAAATGTAAAATACAAAAACTCAGTTGAGGCCTAGTACCACTTTTGTAAAAGGAATTTCCCTTTTACAAAAGGGATTTCTCCTTTACGGTAGTATTAGAACTCGATTTAGTTTTTAGATTTTACATAACATGCTAACGAAGGAAAACATAAATCCTATGCAAATTTTATTTTTTTAACATAGTGACTCTGCGTCACCACATGCACAATACAATGTTTTCAATATTCGGATGACACGGCTCAACCGCTTTTGGTTTCGGAATTATTGTCATAGTGTTAAAACATCAAAAACAAGGTTCTTTTAAAATAGAAAAACGAAAACTTCCCTTTCTTGATTACTGTTAAGGGTTCAGGCATGCAATACGAACTCTCTAAACGCTGACTTACTCATCTTGTACTCGAGTGATATTTTGCAATAACTGAACACTAGAGGGGTCAAATTCGTTATCAAACTGTGTTATTTTCCTGTCGAATACAGAATTTTTGAAATGCCTTTTCAGTCGCGCTTTACGTATGATGCTGATTTTTCGTTCTTTTCTCGGCAAATAGATAACCAGCTGAGGTTGACAGGGTCATTTTTTAGGAATTAGAAAAATTATGAAAATACATGTTATAACCATAAACTGCAATTCTCTGTAATCAGATAAGGCAAAACTCACAAAGGTCGTTCAGGCCCGTATACGTAGCCACTTGAGGCGAAGCGAGGCACTTAAGGCATGAACTTGCATGCATAAGCGGTTTCAAAAGTTTACTGACAGATAATGTAAGTGACTAGACAGAAATTGATATTTCTGCTCCACCAAAATAAACCAAATAGGATTTATTTGTCTGTTGTGTAGAGCAGAAATCTAATCTAAACATGCATCCATATCGACAAAGCCGTCTTGTTTACATGAATCAATTACTGCCATCTTTGAGTTTTATGTCGACGGATGGCAACACATATTTCAAATTTTGTTGGTAGGTATGACCGTCGTGTTTTTTAGTGGTTTAAATTGTCAGTCCGGTATTTTTAGGGGTTGTTAAATCAAATCCTGTGGTATACCAAGAGTCTGGTATTCTTTAGGGTTGAAAAACCCCAAGCTATGGGACTGCTTGCAGTCCCGCGTTTTAGCAAACGTGCATACTGATAACAAGTTAAGAAAAAAGTCCTTTGACAAATGTTCTATTACACGCGCACCTTTATTTACTGTATATTACGAGGAACTTTGCGTCGATTCGCTAGCTGTCAGGGGAAAATTGGTATTTTTTAGGGTAATTTTATAACCGAGAGGCATTTTTAGGGGGGGAAATTTTTTGTCCCTTGGTATTTTTAGGGTATTTTAGGGACTTTTCTGACGGTTTAATTACTCAACGCATTCTGTATTAGTTGGAAACGTTCATGGCTCGTATTTTTTTAGCATTTTTCTGTCCTAACGAGTTTATCCATGCACTGATTTCGAAAATTTGGTGCACATGAGCGATGTTAAGGATAAAAATTACAAGTATTTTCCGGGGGAGCTCCCCCCTCCGCTCGGCAGCTCAAGCGGATATGCCATCTGTCTGGGATAATATTTGTCCTGGCTCCCTGCAATTCAATGTGGTTTCTCCACCAATTCTTCTTTCAGGCATAAATGTTGTACAAACTGTCGCCTTCTATTTTAAATTTGGTAAGTATAACCACATAAGAATGTTTCAGTAAATAATAAAACGAGATTTATCAGCCGAGCAAGCTCTCTGGCTCTGCTTTCGATTTTGCACATAGCGAAAAGAGTAAGCATATCTCTTCTTTGGGCCCGCCGGGCCTACAGTGCAAGTAGTGTTGACTTCGTATGCAACTTTTCAAAATACATAATTGGAATTGTCCATTTCATTAAAAAAACGAAATCCGATCATTCTCAGTCTAGAAACTGTATTGTGTTTTATCTGCGTCATCTCTGAAAGCGTGTCCGGGCCACCTGTGAACAGGGAAATTTCCCTAGTGCTGTTTGAAAACCGAAACACGTCAATTATGTATAAATATTTATATAAAGCAACTACCAGTGTTCTCAGAAACACAGCTTCAACTGGACTTTAGCTATACTTCTTGTTATCGGTAAGTAAGGATCTCTAGCCGGTTTTAATATAATTTTAGTTTTTAATACCTACATGTATCTATGTACGCAGGCCTACGGACTAGTTACCATCGCTAGCGGCTAACAGTCGATCTTGCAAGTGCGTGATTAGAGTGCTGTATAGTTGAGGAAACTGCCAAAACAACACACTTCTTATTTGATTTAGTTCATCGGAAGTAAGTCTCAAACCTTGAAGACAAACACCAAACTTGTATTACTATACTGATGGAAAACAATAAGCGGTGTTTTGATTTATTGTCCCCTTTTAGCTCATGTAAATTTTCTACAACTGTTGTTGTTAGTTTAAGTGGGCATGCAGGAAAGAACCAGTTACGAACTGGTACGAAACAATGTCATTAATTTCAGGCTCTGGGGAAACCCCCAAGCGATAAAATATGTTAATTGGACCAGTATTAAAATCAAGCTTTCGGGAAATTTAGTCACATTTTAGGCCATGTTAACCTGAATAAAGGTTCATTCAAAAACGAACAGAACTTATTTTACCAAATTTTGATTTTAGAACGTTTCCCGGGTCAAATTTAGTTTAACATCACATGTCGTAAACAGGGAACTCTCCCTAGCTCCTATTACGTGACCACGCGTTACCTAATCAAATAAATACATATATTTAAGATCGCAAAACAGCGAGTTTCACAGTCATTTCTAGAACTTGCGCGTAACAAGTGATGCGACCGCTCTTGACTAATGGTTTTTCCCTGTCGATGTAAGTATGTATACATGTAGTATTTTTTTTGTAGAACAAAAAGTGTTTCTCACAACTTTAATACTGAGCTAGCAGTACTGAACTTTTATCTGTATGAGTGTGTGTTGAACGTTCTTGTGAGCCGTTGGTTCTTGTTGCGAACCAAACCGATGCATAAAGGCTCAGAGATTTGATGAAAATTAAGAAAAATGCCAAAAATAAACGTAAGCTGAACAATTTGGAGTTATTCTGAGATCCAGGGATGTTCATCATGACAAAAAGTTAAGAATTTTATTTAATATTCTTGCATAAGCAGTAGACGCTGTTGTTTTAAAAATGCATGGAGAACGGTCTTCTTGGAAATCGCCGAAACTTCCCGGAAATTCAGAATTCATTTCTAAAGTGAAACATTTGCGAGGATTATTTTGTTGCAATCTTAATAAAAAACCGAAAAACTGAAATACGATGGAATACTCCATTCGATTATTTAAACTCTCAAAGCCAACTTTGTTGCACAACTTGCGACGATCACGCGTAGCTCACGGAAGTTCGTACAAACGTCGCTCTTCTTCTTTGCCAAATTTAACTCGACAATTACTAAGAGCGCGACGCATGAATCCATTAAATACGGCAAACTGCTTTTGATCGACAGAGCTTGCCGAGTTGTGCAATTCAAGACAAGTTTTATCGATAAAATTAATTCCGACGTTTTAAACGGGAGTCGCGCTAATTATGTTCAAGTGCCTCACAAGACCATATTTACATGAAGTAAGGTAACATAAACCTCCTGGCCGAGTCAACACTGCTTACCCGCCTAGACGTGTTAATTCATCCGATTCTATCGACTTCATACTTTGGGCCTGGCTTAACTCAGTTGAGGAGCAGGATCATCCGTCCAACTGAGCCAAATTATATATTGCTAATTTTATATACTTATTAAACGCCCTCATCTTTGTAAGTTTAACCGATCATGTTACATTCACTTTGAGTAATTTTATTCTCGTCTGGGGTCTGTTAAAACTGGCGGCTGCTAGTATCATTAGCTTTTGCGGCAACTATTCAGCAATAACTGACAGTGTAATAATTGACAAAGAAAGTTCTTTTGCCGCCATTTTCTGTTAGGAGTCACAAGAATGCGAGTATTAGCACAGGTAGCCCAAATCGCGAAACGCTGTAAAAACTACTGCGGGGGCAACCTCGTTCCCAGGGCCCTAAAAGAGCGACTAAACACTCTCAGGCGAGTTGACCATACGGGCTAAGTCGACTAGGGGAAAACGAACATGCGGTCAGGCACAGCAAATTCGTCAATGTAAGCTACACAAGGTTTTGAAGTGGTTTAAGCTCATCAGCAGATGAAAAAAGCCACGTTTGATAAAGGGGCTTTTAGAAATGTTGACAATATTTCGCTACTTGAATTTAGATGAGTATGTCCAGAGGTACACTACCAAAAAACACACAATTTACAAATGTTTTTCCTCACAAGAAAATGGTCGCCGGTTATGACAAGCTCTCAGCCGAGTTTGATTAAGTAGCATCTGGCAGTGGTATTGTGTGTGTTTATTTAATATATATCCTTGTTCTTTTTTGAACCTCAATAAAACCCTTCCCCTAGTGTAGTCTGCGCCACAGACGATCTAAACCTCCGGTATACTGCAGGGCCGTAGCAAGGGGAGGGCCGGGGGGCCCGTGCCCCC
>JAOBAT010004960.1:0-10694 GCA_026413305.1 Hydrozoanthus tunicans
AACTCGGCGCTACGCGCCTCGTCGGCTATTTACCATCTCATATCCAACGCGCGCTCTTGGAATAATTGTTAATTAACCCAGGGTGAAAGGGTTAAGAATCAGAACTCAAAGTACAGTAGAAGGTTCAGTCTTTACCTTGTAAGTACTTTATAGCATTGTTCACATACTCTCACTTTCTTGGTTCCCTGAGAGGGAATAACTACACTCTTTGAGCTACATCCACTGCAAAACACTCTGTTGCAGTTCTTGCATGAATGCTGTCATTGACAGAGAAAGAAATATTTTAATTTTCATACAACTGTAGGCTAAACTGGTCTAAAACCTGAATATCATAAAACTTAATTCTGAAGATGATCTCTTATGAAATCTTGAAAAGGTTTCTTAAGTTTCATTTATAACAAAATTATTCAATTTTAGACCAGTTTAACCTACAGTTGGGCATTGGGCAAATAGTATTTTAATAAGGTGAAACTATGACCAGAAATAGTTTAATATTAATCTGTCTTTAATACAGGTTGTTTTTAGTTTCTCACACATTACTCTTGTCTAGTAGATAACTAGTAAAAAGCACAGCTGAGTTCTTTTTATTTCATTTTATTTCATTTCTGTAGTTTGTAATTTGCAATCTAAGTTGCTTGCTTCTTTGAGCAAGCACTTCTTAAGAGTAACGGGCCTGTAATGAGCAAAAACTCACAGAAATGGCGAATAATTTAATAGTAAAAAGTTATTTTACCTTTTGACCATTAGGTTAACTTCATGTATGTTAATGCCTGTGATAAATAATTGGTTTATATAACATTTTACAGCAGAATGATGCACAAATCAGTCTTAATTCTATCATTAAATCTTATACTATTTTTTTTGTACTTTGCGAAAAAAGATATTACTAAGTCAAGTTTACTAAGTTAGTAAGTATTCTTATAAACTTCACATACAGGGTTGATACAACTGTTATTTTGAGAAATACCCCAAAACAAGTTTGTTTGCATCCAAGTGCATTTAGAATCGCTATCAATTTTTAACTTCATAAACCACAACCTGCAAATAACTTTTTTCAAGAAACTTAGTATCAAGAATATTTTTAAAAGTGTCAACTATGTTGAGGAACTTCCTGTCTTGTTCCTCAAAGTGAAAACGTTTTCATAGCTGAAAAGTCGAAAACCTTTCAAACTAGGCAAATATCCGGATTGGGGCATACTTATGTTTTTTATCCACGAAAACCTATGACGGATTGTATGTATTTTCAAATCTTCATTCTTGCTGATTTACAACTTTCACAAGCACGATTTGTGCACATTAAGAGTCTGTCAGTTAGAAAAAAGAGCTTGGTACCTACATATGCAGGAAAAAAAAACAACAAAAGCAGTATAAACTCATCTTATCCTTTTGTTATGGAGAACAATAGGCTTACCTCTCGTTTGAAGAAGCTAAACTCAACTCCGCAGCCAAAACATTGAACACCCGCCATCTTTGTTTATGGATCCTGATGAGCCCGCGGGTATTTCTGTTTTTTACAGCGGCTATTTCTTTATTCGTTCCCAGTCTACCTCGAACCCAGTTAGACCCATGGCCCAACATGGCGGAAGATCTTTCCATTCTCGTCCAAGAAAACAAGATAAAGCTGCCAATACAGAAGAGGTAGGGGACGAAGAGGAAGAAGAGGACCCGTATGATGTTAGAATAAATAAGTCTGGATGTGCACAATTTCATTATGCGTTACAGGTGAGGGAAGTTTTGCACGTGAACAAGATGCACAGCCGGCCCAGGGCTAGTGGATCCCACGGATAGAAGTTTATACCAAAGGGAAAGAAGGTTGCGTAATAAGGAATGAAGGCAATCTAACAAAATCTGTGTCATTCGGGTTTCCCAGATGCTGAGATCTTAGAGTAAAATTGGGTGCCCTCCAATGTATTGTACCCAGGCTATGCATTACTCACCCATACTTCACGTCTTATATGTATACGAAGCTTTTGATCTTCAAAACCAAAATATCGGAGGTAAACCTTGCTTCACGAGCAACCAAAAATTCTCGAAATAACTGTTAGGGCTAGTTGTAATGGTTAGGGTTTGGGTAAGGATTATATCTTTTCTTTTAATTCCCGAAACGAAAATGTGGAATTTGGCGACCATAAACTGCATGAAAATGTGAAGTTGGCAGCCGTTACTGTTTGCACAATTAAGTATGGGTGAGTACGAAGATTTTACAGTGGAAACTTTTCTTCAAATTCAAAATCTGAGCGTGGTGGTGCTTTTACCATCAGTCTGTTATGCATTAAGAATAGTTCTAAACCCCAAGGCCATCCTACCCCCTACCCCCTTCTGCCCCCGGCCATCCCAGGTAACCTGAGAGGAGTTTGACTTTTTCAAATCTTGAAAATGACATTTCCTCTCCCCTCCTCTCCAGTTTTAACTAGACTTTGACAGTCTTGATATCTAACCCTTCAGGTTTGTAGAAACAAAATGATTTTACCAACCAAATAGACTGTTTCAGAGATATTTACATACCACTGGTCACAAACAAACACGTTGATTAAGTTAGGAATGTGTATTCATTTCTCATACATTTGCTGTATTTTGAGCCTTTGGCCTCGAGTTGATGTCTTGCAGCAATCGAGTTGAATTTGGAAATGGCCTATTAAAACCGTGGTTTACTAAAATCTGTGCTTAAGTTTATAAACAGTTTTTACTTGAAAATGTTAAAGATTGTTTTGAGAAATGGAACAAGCAAACATCAAGTGTATCAGTGGGAGTTAAAGATGATTAAAGTAAAAAAGTTGAGTTCAGACCTCCACGTCCAACAAATTGGCCTGGCTACCGAAAGTCCTTGAACTAGGCAACCATAAAGTTGTACCATATATCATGTGTTTCTCATATAAAACATCAAGCCAACTGTGCAAAAAGAAGAAAAAGCAAATGTTCAATTATTCTGCCTTGTGTAATTGTTTGTTTTTTAGGAAATTCTCAGTGTGGGATGTTAAAGTATAATGAAGATTCCTTTACTTTTTTCTGTCAGGGCAGGAAAAGGTGTCTGGAACACATTTACTATTAGTTTTGAGCTGTAGCTGAAAACCAGTCACATGTGATATTTGTCCCTATGCTGGCATCCAAGATACATACGTATGTCATTTTTCCTAAGGCATTAGATGTCAATGGATATAATATCCCCCTTCCACCCTTCCCTTCCTTTTACCATCCTCAACTGAAACTTGGACCTAATACCCGGACTGGCAACTTTTTGACTGCAAATTAAGGGAACCAGTGAAGTGATTATAAAGCTATTCTTGTTGTTCAAGAATTAATGCTAGCCCATTTTAGGGCTGTGCTTCCCAAACAAGCAGTTGAACATATCCATAACAACACTGTTTACAAACACCAGTGTGATGTCTGATTCAGAGTCACAGTTGATGTTTTCTTTGCTTCATTTTTTGTTTGTTTGATGTAAACAGGATTGTATGGATACAAACAAGGACTGGAGGAAATGTCAAAAAGAGTTGATGGATTTTAAGAAATGTGTTCAACTGCAGCAGAATCTAAAGAAGGAAACCAAATAAAGATGTTGACTCAACTTCTCAGATGATGCTGGTTTTAATATTTGTTAGAGGAACGAGGACTTTATACTAGATTACTGAGTTAAGATCTGTTACAAGATCCCTGCAAGGTGTTTAGGTCATTTTCGGAGGATCTTGCAGTGATTTTTGTAGCCATTCTTCTAATATTTGTAGTCCTGGAGCAACCAAGAAGGATTGAGTTCTTTGCAGCATCTATTTATTTCTAAGTAGTAGCTAAAAGTGGTTTGTTAGTTGAAAGACATGCAGTACAGGAATTCTAGTTAGTACAATACAACAATAAATTTATTCACTTCTCATTTATTAAAATAAATTGCATGCTGCTCTATATCTTCAAAAAGTTCCCTGTTACAATGTGTTACCATCAAGCTGCAAGCCAGTACCAGTTGCTATGGTTTTTACTTTAATTTTATTTTAGCATATCAAACATATTAAGTTCAAAACAGGCACATTTAAATAATAAAAGAAGTTTAATTGTGGCTTTTACAATAGCTTATACTTTAATGGTTGGAAAAAAACTAACACCGACCTTTCAACCTAATTACAACAAAAAAGTAGTTGATGCCATTCGAATTTCCCTTGTAATAAATCTCATGACTTAGAGTTTGAACGTTGAATCAATCAAATACTTTCCAGACCTTCCTAGAAAGGACGATGTCCCTCCAAACCATAGAAAAAAAGCATTTTTTATATACTGTTTTTGCAGTTGCGTTGTAATGTAATGTTATTTTATTAGCTATAAGAAATGGGCTTTTTGCAGACACGCTCACTTAGATTGAACGGGTAGTTGTTCTATGTCAACGATCCACAACTTAAATGTTTGTTTCCGTATTTTGTTTACTTTTGCTATTACCACAGAGATACACTAAACTATTCTATTTCTGTTTTACGGAATTTAATTTAAAAATTCTGTTCTGTTCAGCTCTTGTATTGTGCCTAAAAACAAAGAATCCAATGTTTTATAGGGCTACATGCAGCTTCACATTTTGTGTTTTGCAAATCGATGCACAATGGTCTTGGCCCTCGAAGAAACCTGAGGAACATAATGAAAAATTCAGGACGAGTTTTAAACGAGGACCCGCACCATATACCAACTTCGCTTGCATTTCTTTGTACAACTGCTGTTTTTAAACGAAAACGGAGACTTTTTGCTCCGTTTTCAAAAAGAATTTGCGTCCGCACATATCCGTGTTTGTAAACGGACACTTATGCTCCGTTTTCAAAAGTATTTGCGTCCACACGTATGCGTGTGGCAAAACGTAGACTTTATTTGTGTATATCTCTATCCGACTAAGTTTTTTTGACAGCAAAAAATCGTAGATAAGACGGAAACATGTTTGCGGAAGGGCTCATGATGAGCACAAGTATACAGGCAAAGAGAAGCCAAACATCGCGGCGAAGTTGCTATGTGCATTATTGTGGCTGAAACTATGCTATTGTACAGACATTGTCGACGCTTTCACACCTCGTCTCAGTTGGCCAAATTACGTTTCTCGCTGTAACTCAAAAACTAAGTTACATTTTAACATAGAATTTTCGAATATCGCAAGATATTTCCAAACTGCTCCACATATACAAAAATAAAAAAATGTGATACTTGAAAAAAAAAGTGATTGTCAAAAAGCCTCCTGTGTGCCCTTAAAGCACTGAGCTTTGAGAGTGCTCCAAATTTTATTATTATTATGATATTATTATGTTTACCTGAACGGCAGGCAGCAAGCGATAACAACAGAGGATTTTACAGGACTATGCTTTGGGTGAACTTACAGTCTGCTCATGCAACTTGTGTTTCTTTCATACGTTGGAGACAAACTGCGTTGGACCTTTCTCGTTTGTTGTGGTGAAGGATCCGGGGATAAGCTGTTATTAGAAAATGAGGGTGAACAGCATAGTTAGTATGGATTCACTTTGAAAAAAAACGAAAGAAGGGAAAAAGGGCGGTAAGATTGTGAATGAGTAAATAAAAATTGAGTTGTTGAACGTGGGAACAAAAAAGAACAGGTGAAAAACCGAGAACCAAAAGACTAAATAAATAAATGAATGCAGGGATTCGTGACGTTTAGATAAACAAGTTACAACGAATTCAATGAATGAACAAATGAGTTTTGGGACAAAGGGCGTTTTGTCTTTTGATATGCATTGTACTTCTTCCCGGTCGTTTGGGTCCCCTAGTATAGAATAATAACCCTTGTGAATGGAATCAGATTCGGCGAGGGTATCGGGAAGACGGTTAGTTAAAACTTACTCAATTTCATGATAATTGAGGTGATTAGAATAGTTGCAGAATATCAGACATTCAGTCGATTGAGGCACTATCAATTGAAATGGAATAAGTGTTCAAGTGTATACCAGCAAGGCAACTGATGTATGGAAATTTCCATTCAAGAGAAAAGAAACATTAATTTGTAAGAAAAAAACATTTCTATGAAACAATCACTGAGCGAGGAGAAATTTATGCGCGTTAGCAGCCTACGTATACAGCAAACGTTTTTAAAAGTTTGTGTTAATAATGTCGTTGTTAAAGCGTATGACAAAGCATTGTTTAAGGCTGTTTTAAAGATCCCGTGTTTTTAAAGACAAATTTTTCAAGACCGTGATCAGAAAGGGACGCGAGGCGACTTTTTTGTTTCGGTGTCATTATTTCGATTATTTAGGTTTCTAAACCAATCAAGTCGCGCGTAGCTGAGCTGAGATAATTACCTCGGGCGAGGTTGGGGATTGGAGCACAATCAAATCTTCTTGACCGGTGGACTGGGATCGTGTGTAACCTTTCCTTCGACGTTGCAAAAGGAACACAGCAACGCCCAACACGATGTTAATTATAGCCACAACCACAAATGGAACAATCCATGCAGACATGAAATGGTCGGCATTCTTTCCATGTTTAGCTGCGGGTTCTGAGGAATCAAACGAAGTTATAACTGTGTTAAGCTCTGAATAAGTTGCTGAGTGTGAGGTGAGCCTTCTGTCTGAGTTACGCTTTCTGAACAGAAAAAGATTAAAGTTTTTCCTAAAGACAAATGGAGATTGGAAAATTTTCTGTATAAAGGGCCAGCGTTCTCGTAGCCGTAAAATTTTCAAAACTGAGCTTTTCATGTTGTAACTTAAATTTCAAGACAACGGAGTGCAGGTGGCAAGAATGCTAAATTGATTGTACTCACTGATACTCTGACCTCATCGTCGACGTTACCGTCCTAGTAGGGACCTTAAGCAGCGAGAACGTCAGCGTCGACGAGGGAGAGCAGGAAACAATAGTGAATACACTGGCTGCATGTTGGAATGCCTCAGTGCTGGCCACCTGCACGCCTTCTTTTTTCATTTAACTTTAAAGTCCCTATCAAGCTTATGTTTTTAAGTTCCAGATGAAAAGTAGGGCCCTTTAATAATAGTAATTTTTTTAAAAATAAAACCTTTTCTCGCAGTCCCTGTTACATTATTTAGACTTGAAGCGTGCAATGATGACGTAGCAGGAGGCATATGACGTAGCACGAGGCATAAAGCAGAGACAATCTTTTTTATCTCAAAAATTCGATTCTGGCTACAATAGTCACATTGTTATAACTTTATAAATTGTTTGAAATAAAAGTTTTATGACATCTTTTAACAGAAATGAAATTTTTCAAACAAAAATTACATAAATCACTGCTGCTACGTCACAGGTTACCAGTCCCCAGCTGCTCGGTCAAAATTTACATTCCATTCTTTTTTTGATTAAAAAGCATACTTAGAGGTGGAAATTTTCTTTGGTTATTCGAATTTTGAGTTAATAGATGACAACAGTTTTAATCCAAAAAGTAAAAAAATAAGCTTGATAGAGACTTTAAAGAAAATCACACTTTCGTTGTTTTTCATTCACAAAGCGTGACTCGTATTAAAGGAGAAGCAAACTCTAGCCATACGTGAAATGAAAAGTTCAAGCAAGAAATGTGTTTTTTTAGCGGTCGTCGTCGATACTAGGAAACTTACGTAAGGACGACGAGGACGCCGTGTTAGAAAACTCCAAAAAGGGTTAACATGTTTTTTTTACCCTCTCAAAATAAAGGATATTGTATTGTATTGTACTGTCAACGTCAGGAGCCTGGGGCGAAAGGTTGCCGGTGTCGTCGCCGTTGTTGCTCTTTAGACCTCAGGATAGGTCGTTCGGTGGTGTGCGATCGAAGGGATAGGGGAAGGTATGGGCGATGCCGAGAGAGTTTCTGAGTGTGGCTCACGGCTTAAATGTTATTGATGATGAATAATTTGCACTTCTTTATGATCTGAACAAGATTAGGAAACTCAAAATTCCTAAATCTTGCAGTCAAGTCCCTGGCGTACTCTACGACAACCAAATGGCTGTTTTGACACTCGGCCCGAACGAGACGACGTCACCAAAGCAAGGCCGATGGAAGTGGGCATGCTCATTGATCAATGTGGGGTTTTCTCTGCCGAAAGTCGGCGTCGACGTTCTCAGCTCGTCTCCCTACCTAAGTTCCTGATGACGTCCTTGTTGCTTAAACTAGTATATTACTTTCTGATATACACGAGAGTACTACTTACCTCTTTGAATGGTATAGCGTTTGTGATGTGAAAAATTGTTTACGACACTACGGCAAACATACTTTCCGATCCCGTGCAAGTTAGTTTTGCGCTAAGTTAATGTACCATGCCATAAAATAAAAATAACACGCGCACTTACTTCTTTTTCTGTAGTCAATGTCACCCGACTCTAAAGACCCGGTAGTTCTTGGGGTTGGTCCTAAAGTTTTTCATTAGAAAAAATTGTATAAGAAGAACGTTTTAGTGTCGTATCAAAAAGTATAACGTGGATTACAAAAACACAGCAATCAAAATAATGATACGATAAACAACAAAAGATAAATGATCGCTATAAAAATTAGATTCTCAAAATTTACGAAATGATAGCTGAAGCGTAATTGACATACCATGGAATCACTTTATACTAATCACCAAACATGCCAATTTGAGTGAATGCATAGTTGAACACTTAGTTCATACTCATTTTTTGTTTATATTATCAAAGCTATCACTTTGACTTGTTTTACTGTTGTGGGCATTAGTTTCCACATTAGAGGACGGACAAGTCGTCCAGACAAACACGTGGTCTCAGTCGAACAAGTCGTTTGAATGTGAAAACAAGACAAACATGATTCTGGACCGACAAGCTGTTTGTTCGTCTTTTATCACAATCAGTTTTCGTGACGACTGGACGAACAAATCGACCAAAGGCAAACTTAAATTCACATCTGTCGGCCAAAAGTTATTTTTATCGATCAACAGTAGTATTATTATTGTTATTATTGTTTTTAAACTGAGGTCATAGATTTCGAGCTAGCTTTATCACAAAATTTGCCGTTCAGCACAATGAAATCAAATTAGTAATGCCGTGCACTGTGCACAGCTGTTGATTTATCCTCTTTATTTCGAATGATTAGTAAAGATTACTCGTCAAAGCCCAGTTTGGAAAAATACTTTAGTTGAAGATTGAGGTCTAATGGAGAACAGGAACAAACACACTTGCAAGTCGACTTGAGACGCTGTTTTCAAATGGATTTTGAGTTGTTAAATTGATTCTTCAAAAACATCTATTATGGTAAAAACGAAGTTTACTGTGAGATTCAAAAGTAAAAAATAAAAGGACTGTACAAGCTCAACTGAGTTTTTGTTGAACTCTGCCAAATGTATACAAAAGGTAGGATTTCTGTAGACCATGATGCTGCCCGATATGGAAGAGAAAAATAGATCGGCACGTGACTGCAATTAATTAGGCATTTTATTGAAGTGTCATCACTCCCATAGTGCAAAAGTGTCAGTCTTATATAAATATATGCAGCAATTAGTTTGTTGGAACACTGGAGGTATAGTTGATAGGGACTGAAAGAGGACGCCAGCGTGATTGCATTAATGTTTTTTTTCTATTTAGTTTTTTATTGTGAATAAATGAGTTTTAATTGTTACTTGTTACAAAAGATGTACTTATTAGCAAACTTTACAGGTCGTCCGGACTTCTTTATCAAGAAACTAAAATTTAAAATATCAAACAGTCTTATTTATAGTAGGAAAAAAAACTAGAAAAAAATTATTCTTTAAACAATTGAATTATTCTTAAAACTGTTAAACACTCATTCTGACTGAGTGCGAGCCAAAACATTTGTCTAATCGTCTAATCTAATCAATATTTTTCTCACCTTACACCTAGTGACAGTCCCATTGTATTTCCTTTACGCCTCATGACTTGAAGAACATTTTTAAGAACAATTCTATTGTATTTTTTTCTTACTATACTAAGATTATTTGATAATTTAGATTTTGGCTTCTTCATAATGAAATTCGAATGACTTCAAAACAAGAGTTTTTATAGCGGTAGTTTTCATTTTAAATGTTTTTAAAAAGTCTCTGTTAATAAGCATATATTAGCAAACAGATTCGGAAATAATAAAACAGGTACACTGTTGCATTGTTATTGTAATTAATTCGAAAGTATATCAAATGATTTAGAACGGTAGATATTATTGTATTAATTTGTAACAAAAGTTTTGATCTTTATGTTATCTTATAATTGTTTTCACTTTGTTTTCTGTGTTTTAAACAAAAAATCTTATTGGGAGAACTGTAAAATAATGCAAATTTCTTGTTTAAGAATTTTCTTTAACTTGAACCTATTGTCATACGCTCGCGATTCAAATGCAAACTCGCATCATACTTCTACAATCGAATCAGGCCGCATTAAAGCTTTCTGAAGACGGAGCCGCATTGCCGACTCAAGAAACTTAAAGTAATAGTTTTAGACCAAATCCTTTAAGTTTCCTTTTAAAAACCGATTCTTACGTAGTTCTGGCACTAACCACTAAGTATTCTGATTAGACCTAGGAAGTCAATTTCATGTTTTATCTACTTTTTAAAGTTCTCAGTCTAAATGTCATGATGCTTCCCAAACACAGAAAATGGTTTGACACATGACCACAATACAAAAGCGCAACCCTATCTACCAACATGCAACAGGTTACATTTCTTTACCTTCCGTGATTGCAATGTTACTAATATTTTTTGTTGGAACATAATAATAATAATAATAATAATAATAATAATAATAATAATAATAATAATAATAATAATAATAATAATAATAAT
>JAOBAT010004971.1:0-10692 GCA_026413305.1 Hydrozoanthus tunicans
CCACCGGGCGTAAAACCCTTGTTACCTAGGTATGGAAGTATCTCCGTTCCTACCTACGTAAATCCCTCCCTACCTACCGGCCTCGTAAATCCCTACCTACCTACCTACATATACATACATACATACACACATGTTTACTACTATTTACCGAAAGAGCAAGGCGTAGTATTGCGGAAGATCTCTGTCAATTATTGTTCGGCAAAGCTGACCACATTCTGTTACATCCAGTCCAACGTTCGAGGCCATTCTGTATCCTGCGGGAAATAATTCTCTTGGGCCTGCAAGGTACTCTAGGAAGCCTCCATCTTGCGATCCAGGAAGGTATTTACGGCCTGCCAAGCGGGGCTTGTATCCCAAGTCAAGTTCTTGAACCATCATCCGGGTGAAAGGGTCTTGTACAGCCTTTTCAAATTGTTTGCTTTTTTGTTCATGCACAACAGCAGAAGAAAACGGTACTCTTCCAAGGCTTGAACAGACTGGACTGAAGTTACTTCGAACTCTAGAAATTACTGCTTGGCGCGTGAGTAGAAGAGGAAAAATGCCCATTTTTGGAATAGACCTGCAAAGAAAAGGATTGCATTGTTGCTCTTAAAGTCCCTATCTAGCTTATTTTTTTAAGTTTCAGATGAAAAGTATAACCCTTTGATAATAGTAATTTTTAAAAATAAAACCTTTTTTCGCCGTTCCTTTTACATATTTTAGACTTGAAGAGTGCAGTGATGACGTAGCACGACGCATGAAGCAGAGACAATCTTTTTTATCTCAAAAAATTCAATTATATCTACAATAGTCACATTGTTATAACTTTAATCATTGAATTATTCCCTTGCAAATGTTTGAAATATAAATTTTATGACATTTATTTTTATAAGAAATGGATATAATTATTTTTAAACAAAAACCACATAACTCACTGCTGCTACGTCACAAGTAACCAGTCCCCGGCCTGCTCAGTCAAATTTTACATTCCAATCTTTTTTTGGTCAAAAAGCATACTTAGACGTTGAAATTTTCTTTGGTTATTCGAATTTTGAGCTCACAGATGACAACAGTCTTAATCATTAAGCTTGATAGGGACTTTAAATGGATCCTACGCTTTTCAACGTTCCGGCTGACCTCAAACAAAACTATTTTCTAATAAGCTCGTCCTTGTGTCTGCATATTACCTTTGAGGTAACTTCCATCTGACTACAAAATAAGTATGTTGCTGTTGTTTGAAAATCGCTTGAAGCCGATCACAAATAAATTTTGTCGTCGCAAAAAGGAATCGCGCGGCACATGAACATCAATTAACAAGCACAACCTACTCCTCGCTTCTGTGTGTACGTTTCTTGGCTTATGTTTTTTAATTCAAGTGCACAAATTTGAAAGACAAAGCGGTTCGTAGAGTTTAAACTAAACATTTTGTTTGTAAAAGATTTTACAAAACAGAACGCCTTCTTTTCGATCAAACTTAATTTGTTTCCGATTCATGGATTCATTCAGAACCAGGCAAAGTAAATGAAACCTTCCCAAAAGTTTGTTAAATAAGATATTTGTTTAAACTGCGGGTACATATCAGGCTTCTTAAATACGAAATGGACAAAACTAAATGAAACTTTCTCGTTTTAATACGCGAAGAGAGCCACTTTGTCAGTCATTTTGCTGCATTTGCCGATCAGTATGTACGGCGATTTGTTTCCTCACAAAAACAATCGTAAGAAATGTGCAACCTTATTACCTTATTTGGATTTCACCTTTTCTCTCGGAGGGTTTGCTTTGTAACACAGAACCTACGGCTTCAAGGAAAAAGGGAAAATAAACCTGTCTCGGTAAACAAACCTCTTGACTTGGCGTTTTTTGTGAATGAAAATCGACTCTCGTGAAAAAGAGCATGCGCAGTAGATAATAATCTAATGCAACTGACCAACTGTTTAATTGAGAAAAACTGATGACTACAGGTTTGACTCATGTTTGTTGATGGAAACTGCTATACCTGAAGTTAAAAAAATTGCGAACTTTTTAATTTGTGGTACTATTTAATGATAAGCTTGGGTTACTTGTTGTGATGGACTCGCATTGCTCAAATACATGGGCGTTTATATAGTGGCTGTCTGTGGATGAGTAGCGACAAATACGATGTATTTTCTCTTGATTCCGCTCCAAATAGCGCTCCACTGTGCAAAAACAAAACCCTCAAGTTGAGAATCAAGTATACAAAATGGAGCACCTGACCTCAACTTCAAAGCTTTGTTTGTGCACCGTCAGTGTAGCCTAACTCGAAGACGGCCAATGGCTAAAAGTATATGGCATTTCATGCAACGTTGCGCGAAACTAAAAGCCTTCGTGTGGCCACACCGGTGAATTGCTTTGTACTTCGCGCAACATTGCGTGGAACCGTTTCAGAGGTGGCAACACAGTGCAATTTTTCCATTGAGCGCAACATTGCATTGTGTAGCCATACTGAACTCTAAAATCAACATTTCTTAAATGAAGCCCTTCAAGGTGTTGAGAACATATCTAAAAGCTTTTTTTCTTGTGTCGCGCTGATTTTCCGAGAAATTCTAGTTTGTTTGTGCATGTTTCGGGTCATTGAGCGTGGCCGCTTGTCGATTTGTCAGCGGCAAACGAAGGTAACGTGTGACGTAGGTTATGGGAAGCGAACAAGCGCTTGAACTGTTTTTGTTGTCATAAGCTCGCTTACACAGTCAAGAGTGGAAGTTACAAGTCTCACTCCACTAGTGAGTTTTTTCAGTCCGGGCCAATTCCTACCCATATCTGACGTCATAGCTTCACTCTCTCTCTCCGCTTAATCTCTATTTCTGGGCCGCCTGTACAGTGCGGCAAGTAACGTGTTTTAAACTCGAATTTCTCTTAATGTTAGCGCGATACGAGGAATTCTTTTTAATATCGTTTCCACACTCAGTTGAAGATTTTGTTTGACAAAAGTTGATTTTAGGGTTCAGTTCCCCTTTAAAAGCCGGCGCACAGTAGAGGTCAAGAGCTGCTCAGCTTGTTCAGCACGCGTGCGGCAAAATTTAAGTGAGATTTTGCCTCGCAAGCTTGTGGGAGAAAAATCTGTCATGTTTGATATTTTTTTGTCTTGCGAAGTCAGTTTCTCATCGTGTGCGGACGACGCGAGGATCTTGCTGAGCAAAATATGAAATGCAGCCGGTAAAATCGCGTCCTGTGATTGCGTCATTTTTGTTTACATTTTTTCTTTCAGAATCAATACAACGACCTGTTGTCACAGTACGTTTCCGAAGCTCAGTGGGTAGAGCATCTGACGTGCAAACAGATTGTCATTGCTTCGATTCCCGTTAGGAAAAAACCTGGCTGGTAAAACCAAGAACAACACTTTGTCGTTTAAGAACAGATTTAGGGAGTGAACAGTAGTCGTGTAGAGTCGATCGTGACGAAAAAAGAATGGTTTACTTCGATGCACTAAATACACAGTCAGGAATATGTCGAAAAAATTAAAACGTCAGCCCAAAAATTGTTTATTGATAAAGAATATTCTATAATTCTGAACGAGAATCGGAAAGAAACGCCTCAACGATTGCTGATCAGCCTCTGTGATAGCACATGAAAACAACTCTCTCGTTTATTGCTAGTGTTTATCGAGAGTGTAGTCTATGACTGCAATCGAAGCACGTCACATTCAAAATGGCGGCGGGCGGGAAATTAAATCCGTGGAACAGATCAAATTAATTCATAAAAACGCCAATAAGGTTAAAACATCAAAATGATACTTCAAAGTTAAAAGGTGATTTAAAACAAACGTTTTCGACGTATAAAGTCATCTTTAGGTAAATAGTTTGTTAAATATTTGTCGATATACTTCATTTACCTGAAGATGAATTTTGAAGTCGAAAACGTTTGTTTTAAATTACCTTTTAACTTTGAAGATTTGATCAAAATAAGTTGCTTGACATCATAATGATAAAAAAGATCTAAGTATGAACCGCCTGACTTTCTAAGAAAATTTCACAATTCAGGGAGAAAGGCACAATTTTTCTATTGTTTCATTCTGCAAACAAATTATAACTGTGATAGCGCTTGTTACTTGCAAAGGTTTTGCAATTGAGATGTGTATTAGTCCTCTAAAATAGTTTCATTTCAAGAAAAGGTCAACAAAGGTCTATAGGCAAACGCTAGAGCCACAACCATCCCAATCCAATAACAAGAGCATATGTATGGAAATCTCAAGTTTTGCGAATGTTCTTGCACTGCCGATATATTGTGAGTGCAATATTTTAAGATTTTATAGGTACTCTTTTGCTTCTCGCATGAGCGATTTTAAAATCTCCACACGTTAGGGGAAAAGGTCAAACATTATACTTCCTAGGAACCCAATTTAGTGGGTGGGGTATTATGTGCCGCCACCCACCACCTTTTTTCAAAAATGCTGAATTTTTAGAGAAAATATCATGTTCAATAAAATAGATATTGATAAAGTGTTTGCACCATTGCCTTCTTTGTGGAGAGAGGAGTCCATAATACAATAAAAACCAATACCCCTAAATCAGGTTTTGAGAAATTGAGCTCTAAAATGTTGGGAGAGGTGGGGTAGGGTGTATGTGCCGCCACCCACCACCTACCCTGACAAAATTGGGTTCCTTAAAAGTACCATTGTTTTGACTTCTTCCCTAGGAGGTATGGGACAAGTACACAGGTCTTCTTTTTGGTCCCTTCACTTCTCCGTTGTAATTGTTGATGAACGATGAAGCAAGGTGAGCAGTCTGACCCGAATTATCGTGACGTCACATAGAGCTGGTAGGTCACGTGCCATATAGTTTGCGTTGTAAAGTGGGTGGAAATGATTCTAGTATGGCCACCCACGGCCTCTCGACAACCACCATGGAGCCGTCAGAATTGAACCCCAGGAACAACAACGACTGCAAAAGAGAAATTTGTGAATTGAGTGGTGAGATAATACTCCATTTCTTTAAAGTGCATTTGATGTGGTAAATTTTTTCACCTCAGTGGATATACATTGCTAAAAAAATCTTCAACTGACGACGTCACGAATGGTTCCGACAGTTTGCATTTTTTAAAAATCTTCTGCAAATCCATAACCTTTGGATGAATTTGAGCCGAACTTTGGCTGACGATCTATCTATCTCAAGATTTACCTGCAGCCGATTTTTGGCTTAAGGGGGGAGTACATCTAAACCTTTTGTTGGATAAAGAGGAAGTTGAAAAAGATATTTGAATAAGAAGAATATTGAGTAAAATCAGCAAACTGGCAAGGGACTCTCTTTAAAAATACCAATCTTCAAGAAAAAAAACAACTCAAAATTCATCCGAAAAATCTTAAAACCTTCGAGCTGATTCCTCTTCATACCATCTGTGTTATAAGCGATACGATTCTGCAGATCCAAATCATAGACGGAGATATCGTACAAAACATGAGGAAAAGTGGCCACAAAGCACGCTTTAGGTGTACCCGCGCGTTAAATAAACCCAGCGGTTATGGAATTGCAGATTTTTAAAAAAAATGCAAAGTTGTCGGAAACACTAGTGACGTCATCAGTCGAAGACTTTAAATGTAAATACCTCGAGAACCATGAAAGATTTGACAGAATTTGTTCACCGCTATTCCTCATTTAGCATTTTTTTCTCTATCCACTGAAGTAATAAAATTTTTCACTTCGTATACACTTTAACCTCGACTATCCGAGACAACACCTATTCCGCCCGGCCCCTCCCACTCACAAAACAAGATTTTTTGACTGGGGAAGTTGACGATGGCAAAGACAAGCTATTGAATACGAAAAACGAAATTGTCTAAAACTTATAGCAACAAAATTATGGATACTAATTTGGAAGAAGTTACCAACACGACATTTGTCGTGTTTTTTGGCTTAAAAGGTTAAAACATAAGAAATTGGTAGAAAATGATACGTTCATATTTAGCCCTTTATTTCAGCAACGTTGATAAACTAAAAATGTATATATTTTTAATCTTTGCAGTAGCAAAATAAAGCATATTAATACTGAAGATTTTAGCAACAAGTTCCTAAAAAGTAGAAAATATGAACATAAGTACAAACATAGCTTTTTGCACGTCCCCGAAGGGCTTTTCAGTGCAATTTACAATAAGAAAAATAGAAATCTGTCAATAAAATTTATTCAACCATACAGTATGACAAAGAATATGAATATTTACATTATTTAGAAGGATTTGAAAATTATGTATAAGATACATAATAAAAACACAAAATTATGTTTTGAGCCATTTCTCTAAACATGTTTCTCTTAATGGAGTTTTTTTAAAACATGTTAACAGATTTGACTTCTGCTATTTCCTTTGGAAAGTCTAAAAGTCTTTCAAAGTCTAAAGGCTCTTGGTAAAAAGAGTTCGCGAGTGTAGCTGTTGTGTGTATGGCACTTGGATCTTAGTCCCTTTTCTGGTTACCCTATTAGTTATGTCTTTTCGTTTCTTAAATGTAATGCAATTCTTTAATTCTTTGGTACCAAAGAGTTGATTTTTTTAAAGATCACTACAATATCTCCAAGTTTTAGATGAAACTTTACAGGCGATATTTTAAGATCTTACAGAATTGGTGTAATAGGCAGGCTGCAAAGTTTTGTACTTGTTGGAGTTTCACAGTATTTTTCATGTTAGTACCAACTCAGATGCATGAACAATAAGCCAGTTCAGAATTTCAGAAACACAAGCGCGCGTTGGGATAAAATGAAATGTTCATCAAACTTAAGAAAGGAATAATAACGAATTCCCATCCCGCTTCGTTGCGTTCCTTTGTTTAAGCTTCATGAATTTTACATTTCATCCCGACTCGCGCACGTGTTTCTGAAATGTCGAACTGGCTTATAGAGTAGCTTGCTATGTTAAAATGTATAAAACAAAACTTGGTCAAAAAACTATGGACAAAACATACACTTCATATTAACACCCGTGTACAATAGCAGCACTGTAAAAATCCTTAAAAAAGCCCCATTTACCTGGTACTTTCGACATGCCTTGAATGATTTTCGTTCCGTACAACAACTGATATCCTCTGGCCCGTCATTTTTTTCACTCTCACTCAATTTGCGTTTTCCGGTTGACTGCTGAACGTCACTTGGGTTGTCGAACAGCGCGGTAATTGGCTCAGGTATTGGCTGGTTTTAAAATATATATATATGATATACAGTGAAAAAGAGAGTGTAATAATAAAAGGGTGTAAGAGTTTTTCCAGCGACTGCCGCAGCTCTATGGAACTCTCTCTCAGAGCTCAAGATAATATTTTGAAACCCTTTTTAAACAAGCCTTGGCACAATATTAATAGTTTTATAAAAAAATGTTGTGTAACATTTGGCAAAACAGTCATATTTTAGAACATAAAGTATTTTAAAGCACGTTGGGTCATACCAATATGGGCTTTCCGTTATAAAATTCATTACCATTAACATCAATATTATCATCATCACTACGACATTTAACGTTTTTGTTACCACGTACTGTCATTATTAATGTTGTTACTAGTGTCAACTCAGTCTCAAGTCTTAAGTAAGAAATTCATATATGGGAAGGAAGCGGAAAACAAACAGTCGAACCCTTACCACACTAAGTATAACACGCAGCACGAACGTGTAGCGAAGTTACTTTTTTTATAAAATTGAAAAAAAGTAACATGAAAGTACCAATGACACTAACAAAGGACGCTTAGCCCTAATCCTGGGTTAATTACTATGACAACAAACACTGGGTTTTGTTAAGAGCTAACCCTGGATTATGGCTAATCGTCTTTTGAACAACTTGGCCCAGATCATTTAATACACAACTTAAGTATTTTTGCGAAAAACTTCTCGAATTTGGTCAAATCGTTTTTCTTCTACACAAGGCTCAAACTAGGAAAATATTTGATCATCGTGTTTAACGATCGTGTACTGTGGGACTGCGTTGTGACGTCATTCCGGACTTCACTTGTAGTACTGAAAAATGTGTTTCTTAACATACAGAGACAAAAGAACTGATGTATGATGAGCAATTGTATTCTCCTACTGAATCGCAAAATTGTCACTCATTCCTGAATATCAAATTCGCAGTGTTTTAATCCTAAGATGTCCTGGAACGACGTCATAACCCAGTCCCCTTAAAACGCGGTCATGAACGGACAAAACACGATCTTCAAAAATGAAAATCAAGAATACGACCGATTTAAAAGTTTCTTTTTTTAAACGTTTTAAATGGATAAAATAAATTGTTAGCGTTACAAGAATTGGCACCATCATTTTGTGAAGGAGATGGAGATGGATCGGGCACAAGGTGAGACGAGAGCCGGACAACATCTCTCGCACAGCTCTCCACTGGACACCAGAGGGGAAACGGAGAGAGGGCGATAAAAAAAACCTGGCGTCGCACTATGGAAGGGGACTCAAGACCCTCGATCGCAAAAGGGGGACCATTCAGAAGCTGGCCCAGAACAGACAAGAGTGGAGTGCCTTTTTTGGGGGCCTACATGCCAGACATTATGAGAGGCACTATAATTAGAGCATCGCAGTAGCTCCTTAAGGAGAAACACTGAATCTTGCACACCTCGCATAGGTCAACCAGCGTGAACATATCATGGTGCTGCAATATCATGACGTCACTATTCTCTGGACTAAACGCGATGCCAACCACTTTAGCCTTGTGCGCAAGCCACTGCTTGGGAAGACCTTCCTTGACGGCTCTCTTACCCCACTCGGTTAACTTCACACGTTTGGTGTCGTACATATAAATCTAGAGAAAAACAATGCAATAGTCAGTTAGGGAAAAGGTCGAAACAACGGAACTTCCTAGGAACCCAATTTAAAGGGTGGGGTATTATGTGCCGCCACCCACCGCCTTTTTTCAAAATTGCTGAATTTCTGGAGCAAATATCATGTCCAATAAAATAGATATTGATAAAGTGCTTGCACCAACGCCCTTCTGTGAAGAGAGAAGTCCATAATACAATAACAACCAATACCCCTAAATCAGGTTTTGAGAAATTGAGCTCTGAAAATGTGGGGAGGGGTGGGGTTGTGGGTATGTGCCGCCACCCACCACCTCCCCCGACAAAATTGGGTTCCTTAAAAATACCACTGTTTCGACTTCTCCCCTAGTTGTTCAATTTCTAAGAACTTGTCAGAAAACGACAACGTAGGCAACCCTTTCAACCTTAACTGTTGCAAGTATCTTGTTGGTAAATTTTCGTAATTGACCTATTCAGCTGAAATTTGGAAAGCAAAGATGGCGGAAAACAGAAGTGATGCAAGAAGAAGGAAGGTTATTTGCCCCGACTTTCAGGAAATTAACTCGAAAAACACTTCAAAGGCTGTGGAAATAGGACGAGCATCACAACTCAACCATTTTTTACTAGATGCAGGATATCTTTAATTTTTTTTACTCTGAAAGGAAAAATTTTCTGTTGCTATAAACTTTAAAAAACGTAGTCATAATTGGAATTTTCTGCATCGTACGGCATTGCATGGTTTATTGTTTGCCAATTCAGAGCCATGTGGCGCGAACAGCGGACTAGGTCAGTTTGGGAGAATTTCCCTTTTTATCTAAAATAATTCACCTCGTTTAATCAATGCTCATTTTTTTCTCTACTAAACAACTTATCTTGAACGAGTAATTCCTCAGTTTGTAGAGCAATGCTGTCTTTTTTGTAGTTTGTTCACAAATTTCCATAACAAGTAATTGTTTCTACTCGGGACTTTACCTAATCTATTTTTTAGTGTCTGAACGCCACCTGTCTCAATTTTCCATTATCATTAACTAAAGGTGGTCTACATCAATTTGTAAAACTATCTTGTAAGAGTATGTTTTTCTTTTCAATTTGTGAGTTTAAATAAAACTATTGTTGTTTTAAGGAGAAATTAGACATTGACAAACAGGCTTGGGTTGAAAAAACTAATTTAAACAAGTCTTTTCAACACTTACACAAAAAACTGAGACTTGCCAAAAAGAAATTCGATCACCTAACCACATGCATATTTTAGGTAAGTTTGGTGTGCTTTCATAAACAAACTTGCAGTCCCTTGGAGCGCTGTTTCGCTTTTCGTCTAGTCGGCTGAGCATGCGTAGACCTGCTAGGGTTGCTGCACTTGACTAATGCGCTTGCGCACGTTATTCCGCATCCACCAATAGGAGCACAGCCATTCGCTACGGTCGGTAGCTGCATCATCACAGTGACAACTGCTGCTTTTTTGTCTTCACACGGCTCCCAGGAAACGATGTCGCCAGAGGACTGGCGACGAAGAAAAGCCGAGAGATACAGTGTAAAAAAGCAGAAGTACTCATTTAAGACAGGAATTTAGAAGGATCACTTCTAGAAAGTTCGTTTTACACTTGCGTTTATTCTAAATACTGAAATCAAAAAGGCGGGCTGCGAAGGCTATCCCAATAAAAAGTTTCGTTTCTCATAGTCCCATCTTTAAGCCCGGTTTCCATATAAATGCAGGAGTCGCAGCAGAAGAGAAAGATTTTGCGTGTGCCGCGACTGCTGGTGAGTCCTGCGACTCACCGGTTTCCATAAAATCGCAGCTGTCACAACTGTCGTGAGTGAATGGTCCAATCCCTGGTAAACAAACAAACTACTGCAATGGTTTCTGGGATACATTTTGTTGCAGGAGTCGTAACCAAAATGTTGTCCCAGGGTTCCATTAAAATTTTGTGTTGCAGCAGTCGCAGAGATAGAACACGGGCGATTCCTGCGACTCGAGTCGCAGCAGTCT
>JAOBAT010004982.1:0-10692 GCA_026413305.1 Hydrozoanthus tunicans
GTTAGACTATGTTAGACTGTGTTAGTCTATGTTAGACTAGGTTAGTCTATGTTAGACTAGGTTAGTCTATGTGTTAGCCTATGTGTGAGACTGTTAGTCTATGTTAGTCTACATGTCGCTTTCTTCTGCTTTTTCTTCACACAGAATCAATTCGGCCAATATCTTTTGCTTTTTACAAGGTGTTTGTTAAATCCAATTTCAGCAACACCACCACAAACACCACCACTGCCACCACCACCAGCAACGCCACCACCACCACCACCACTGCCACCACCACCAGCAACACCACCACCACCACCACCACTGCCACCACCACCAGCAACACCACCACCACCACCACCACTGCCACCACCACCACCACCAGAAACACTACCGCCACCACAAACACCACTACCACCATCACAAGCAGCAGCACCACCACCACCACAAAGACCGCCACTGCCACCACCACCACAAACACCACCACCAACGCCACCACCACCAACGCCACCACCACCATCACAAATACTACAACCACTGCCACCACCACCACCACAAACACAACCACTGCCACCTCCACCATCAACACCACAAACACCACAATCATGGGGTTGGAAAACAAAAGAGATAATTAAATCCACTGCATTTTATTCATGAGCTATGATGTCATCCCAGAGATATTTTATTCCCCCTCAGAGATGATGAGTTTACCCCTCAAAAATGGGGCTAATTCGTCCGCCCTTTATTACATTTTTAGGGTATGTTATTACATATGAGGCCTCGCTGTTAGGCCCTTAGTGTAAACACAGTCTTATTACACTTAGGACCAAACTTTATTACTTCTAGGACCTTTATTACATTTAGGACCAAATTTTTGTTACATTTAGGACCTTTATAATTATTACATATAGGGCCATTTATTACACAACATTTGAGGCTTCTACATTTTCATTTGTTTTACCTGTTCTTACTTATTTCATGCCGATATATTATATGGATACTGAAGTTAAGGCACTTCAAGTGCTACTGGATATGAGTGCTTACCTGACCGTTTTAAATCCCCGAAATAAGCTCCAAACTGGTGCATTCCAGTCTACGGAATAACCCCTAATTTGCATACGTTTTCAACGCGCGAGCCTCGTTTGCATGTTAGCCAATATCCATGGAAACGGATGATACTTTGACCAAAGACAGCAATGGCGGGTCCTTCACAGAAAACGTATGGTTAACTTTAGAGCTTTTGTACTTCTAGCGCGCGTTGTTTCTTTAAATGATACGTATATTGCCGGACAGTACAATGACGAAATAAAGATATTCTGCTATTTTGGGCTTTAATCAGTAATTTTCAACCATTAAAATTACTCAACTATTTCGGGGCCAAACTCGATGAAGTCAAGGCTTCGAACACCCAAAGTTCATAATTTATGTGCACCTAGTCATAAGACAGCTTCAGTGCCTATGTTTACAGTGTTGTTTGACCAACTACTCAACTATAACTGTGGGAAGTAACATTGTCAAATTCCTTGGAACAGAAAAGATATGGGGAAATACTCGAACTCACACAAATTTGAGAATACGTACTGAACAAGTTGGCAAGAATAAAGTGAAAAAATCTTCGACATCGAATTGAAATTGATAAAAACTTTGTACTACACATCTGTTTTAAAACCTTCGGGGTATTTGCTGATGAAATGTTATTCGCACCACTACAAATCTGACGGAAATATTTGGTGAAAACTTTGCTGCACTCCCTCAGGACCGAAAAGCCGTTTAGCCCACAAACATAATTAATGTGTACCTAGTCATAAAGCAGCTTAGTCACGATCCTTGTTGGATTTGGATTCTATAATCCCTCAACTAAGAGTGTGTGAAGTGAGAAAGCAAGATGTGCGCTCGTTATCGAATTATGACTAAAAAAGGAAACCGGTGTCATTCGCAGCGCCGCATTGTTGTTGCAAGCAGGCTGTGAATAATTTGTTTACACCACGTGGGTATTAGATATCAGCTGGTCGCTACAATTACGTTCCGTTCGTAACAAATGCCGCAGTGGCACAACCGGTAGCGTTTTGCACCCGAAAGCTGGCGTACCTGGGATCAACACTCATCTGGAACTTCATTTTTTTTCTGCATTCCTATTGCTGAATTTTTTCTTTTTCATGGCTGGCTCTCATTCCATCATTAAATTTCAAATAAACGTTTTATCTTACTATTTGTTATCTTTTTTTATAAACATGCAAGGTTTAAATTCAAACATACACAAATATTTTAGTTTTATTTACAGTGATTAATTATTACAGCACTTTACAACAATGCCTGGTGCACTGAACAGTATAAAATAGCTACATTAATCACTAGCTCAACTTCTGAAATGGGGATCCGTCCGAGAACGAAAAACAATGCACTGATTAAACCCAGGTGCACATTTTATCCCGCTCAATTGCAAGTGAACTGTATTTAGTTGTCCTCAACCGTGCTTGTTTCTGCTGAGTGGAACATCGGTTGTAGACTAATGCCATGCCAAAACGAAAGGATTCCTCAGAGGATACCATTCCGAAGAAAAAACGGTTTGACGACCTTCAAGGTCCAGCATGAATATAATACTCCAATTGCTGCGTTTGGGAAGCATGTACTTGAAGTTCATAAGTCCAAGGTTATGAGACATGTGCCTGTTGAAGAGGGAGAAACGTTCAGGTATCAATGTGTATATCATAGTCTAGTGTAGTTTCCCATTTTCTTATTATATTTGGCTTATCATTGGCATTTCTACTCTATTTTTCAGTCTGTACTACAAACGAGTTAAACAAGCCCTGTTTTGGGCCTTATGACTTATCACTCCGGAGGCAATGGTATTTGTTATTTCATGGTAGTACAATATTACATAAAATCAAATCTTGTAACTTTCCAAACAAATTTTGCATCACAAGATTTTTGCTGCTTTCTAGAATAGATAAGACGCAAAAATTTGATAGGAATAAATATTTGCTCGATACAAGTAAACTGAGATGTCGGGTTTTCCGTCAGGACATCACTCCCGACCTACCGGATGGACTGGCGCCGCGATTCTTGGTAGAAAACTCCCTTTAGACATGACTCTTTAAAATCTAAATTGGAGACAAGACCACAGCATATTGAACTGTTGGTGGCATGGTGTAAAAGTTTGTTGTCTTGTCTGTGCTACAAAAACGTCCGTGCTCTTTTTTTTATAGTTTTTGAGTGTTCTGACAGCTTTCTCTGGAATTCTGGTCGCTTGAAATGAGACTTGAGTTCGATGTCCTGGATTAGCCTTGTCAATTTTGATTCTAACTCGCTGAGCTCTGGGATCTGCGGCTGCGTACAAAGCACATACAAAGAGTTGATTAATAAGAATATAGAAAAAGGAGCACAATCAATACCCAGAGCAAATCTATTGTCGAAAACCTCAAATTGGATGACAATTGAATCGCTCACCCCAAAGAAAGCGTATGTTTCCTTAAAAGACCACAAGGAAAATTCCTCGAACGATCCGGCCTGTAGATTAATCAACCTATATATTTTAGAGATTGGAACAGTAAGCAAACAAATTCTGGCCTGCATAGACAAAGTGATTGTCACCAAAACGGGAGTCAAACAATAGAAAAACACAAAGGCAGCCCTTGACTGGCAGTCCTTTGACGTAATTAATTTCTACCCCTCTATCCCGCACGATCTACTTAGCAAGGCGCTCAAGTTCGCTGGCACAATCATTGAAATCACTGACGAAAAAAAAAGAATTTGCACACGGAACAGTCCCTCTTTTTCAACAACAACATACCCTTTGCCAAAAAATCTTCCGGAGTTCATTTGATGTGACGATGGGCTCACACGACGGGGCGGAGACGTGCGGCGAAATAGTTGGCTTGTACCTCCTGAGGCAATTACCAGACACCATCGAGTAAGTAGGCCTTTACAGAAATTGCGGCTTGGGAGTTTCCCGGGAAGCACCTCGGGGCACCGAGCAAACTAAAAAGCAATTTTTCAAGGTGTTCGCCAGCAACGGCTTAAAGACTTTCATAGAGACAAATAACAAAATTACCAACTTCCTCGACGTTAACCTCGATCTGAATAAAGAAACATACGAACCCAATGCAAATTCGAACACGCCCCCTTTGTAAAGCGAGACAGCGACCACCCACTATCCATACTCAAGAATATCCCCTTGCCATCAACAAAAGACTCAACGAGATCTCGTCGACTAAACATGCACTCGAGAGAGCAGCACGGCAGTATCAGGAATCACTCAGCAAGAGCGGTTATTACCATCAACTATGTTACCAACCTACCAACGCCCAACCGCGTCTTAGGCCCCAACCACGCTAATGCGTTTTCATTTGAGAGCACGTCGTTTTTCTACGCGTTTTTACCTCGCGACCACACTGCAACGTTCGGAAACGGAGCCATTTGAAAACGCGTCTAAATGCGGAGACATTTGAAATCGCATCGATACGTTTTATATTGGCAGCATGAAAACGGAGCTTTCTGAAATAGCTGTCGTCATGATGGTGAATCGTTGTCGTTTTTTCCCCGCCAAAACCCAAACCAAACTCTAAAATAAAACAAGAAACTTGTAAACTTTAGTCAGTTTAGAAAAATATTACAGCACAGGTATCGAAAATTGGTTCAACTCAAAAACGAAACAATTGGGAACTCAACTTCTTTAAGGCCAAACTTTTTAGGAAAATTACAGAGAAAGTTTGGCTTTAACTGAAAAGCTGTCTAAAACCTTTGACAACTTGTTTCTAAAGACCAGCGCACGCTTGAGGTAAAGAGCTGAGCTGTTTGCTCACGAGGCTGTTTGCTCAGCTTGTTCCGCACGCGTGCGGCAAAATTTTAGTCAGATTCGAGCTCGCGAGGCAAAAATCTCACTAAAATTTTGCCGCACACGTGCGGAACATGCTGAGGAAACAGCCTCGCGAGCAAACGGCTCAGCTCTTTACCTCAAGTGTGCGCCGGCCTTAAGTTATAAAATAAAACAACAAATCGAGCAAATTTTCCATGGGAAACACATTTTTTCCACCAAAATTGAACAGAAATGCTACTTCCAGAGTACTCTTTTACACGTCGAGTGATCATACACATCCTACAATGGAAAAATACATCTTTTTCACGTATAAATACCAAGCTACTATTAACTGTTACTTCTTAACAAAATGGCGGATTATAAGTCTGGCCATCAACGACGGAAAAAAGTTCCTGGGGACAGTTTAGGAAACATTCAAGAAAACTACCCGGTTAGAAAGATATTCAACAGAAACACCTTGAAGCTCAGCTATTCATGCATTCAAGCTTGAGTAGCAAGATCATCACCTCAAAACAGGTCAGTTATCAGCGATTGAGAAGCCGCGCACGCCCGAGAGAACGTGCAATGCTGATTTAAAACCGCCTGCCCACTCAACGGTAAATGCCTGACCGGCAACGTGATATACCAAGCCACCGCAGAAAGCAATAGGCACTCCGAAACCTACATAGGGCTAACAGCGAATCAATTTAAGACCAGGTACCGCAACCACACGGCATCATTCAAGCACGGAGCTAAGCAGGCCTCTACAGAACCAAGCAGATACATCTGGTTGCATTGAAATGGGAACAAGGGCTTCACAATTAATTGGAAGATCGTGGCACGCACCCAGTCATACTCGGAACTGTAACAAAAAACGGTTACCTTTGTCTAGCAGAAAAATTTCTTATTATATTTAAACCCGAGCTTTGCACCTTGAACAAAGGAAACGAACTAATAGGTGCATGCAGGCATGTATATAGTTTTCATTATAGCTATTATTTTTCTTGGTATACAAACCCGAACTTGAAAATTCGAAAAGGTTGATAGTTATTTAGGCCTCAAAGGTACAATGAACACAATGAAGAAAGAAACAAGAAAGACGCTTCTTTGGCAAGTTTGAACAGAGTAAAGTAACGTACAAAAGAAAACGCACTGTAAACAGTCTGCCTGTTTTTTATTATATGTGCAACATCATCAAAAGGTTTGCTGCCACTGCCAAGTTTTGACAATAGTAAACATTTACACAATGTTTAGTTTAGAAAGTAACAGCCTTCCGCCACGTTTGCTAATAGTCAGATTTGACTTTATCACAAACTGCACATAATGTACTGATTTTCCTGCAGGGGAGATTTCCCTTTAAGAACAGGTGTAGCTTAGACGGTCGGCTCTAGAGTTTCCCAGTTCAATCCCTGGTGACTGCACTTCTGTTTCGACTTTCTTCTGATCAATGTAGCTGTAGCTTTGAACACCTGTAAAACTGAGCACTGACAGAGGGAGGGGGCAAAAGGGCGCACCGTCGGCTTCCACTGATAACAGCATTCTCAGGGAGCTGAGCAACTACCGAGGTCAAATAACGGGACCTCTTTTTACCTTGACGAACCCCCCTCCCCTCTCCCTTTCTATAAATCCCTCCCTTATGACTTTTCCTCATTCTGGTATTGGTTCAGAGAGTCTGCAGCATGGATATCGGACCACGTCTGGTACTCAGTTCCTTTGCAACAATATCGTGTACATAAAAATTTTCTGCCTTTCAAACAGTACTCTTAAACTTAAGTTGAAAGGGAAACGAGACAATTAAAAAAACTATAAAGATAAGTCTATAAGAGATCCTACCTGAGAAACTCTCCATTTCTTGTTTGTTTTGAGGCTACGGTTGCCTAGGGACTGATTAGACGTTGAAAACAGAGATGTCGCTTCTTGTAATTGAACAAAAACTTCATTGCCACTCTAACATTTATCTTCTATGTCAGTGAGTGCAAAACAGAATACCAGGGACAGTATTCAAAAGAGTACTAACTTGACACCAAGGCCAATTGGAAACTGAGTAGAGTCAAGACACAAGGATCTTAGACAATAACAATATTTATTAATACTTGATAAGATTTAGTATTACATTTCAAGCCAAACTTTTAGGACCAATAACCAAATCCTGCGCGCTGATTGGCCGATAATCGGTCCAATAACTTCCCATACAGCACCGGGAAGTCCTTGAACCGATTTCTCGCTCACGCGAGCGAGCAGAGACAGTCGTTTGATCTCTTTTACTGATCTAAACTAAAGCCATGAAATAAATACCTTAACAATCTCGTTTACTCGGTCTGTCTGGGAGAACATTTTGCCCTCGGTATTTCGTACAAACCTCGCTTCGCTCGGTCTGTACAGTGAAAGACCTGGGGCAAATGTTTTCCCCGCACAATCCTCGCACTCGGTTCAGTATTAAAATATTTCTACAAAGTTGAGCTCTATTTTTCTATGAGAACTAAGGTAATGAGTTCTTTCAACAACCAAACAAAATTTGGTCAGAATTTTAAACTAACAAACAACTGCCTTATCCAATGAACATTGTGCAACATGAAAACATGAACTTTTCAGTTTTAACAAAATTGCCAACCAGTATTAACTGGCAATTGGATGTTGGAAACAAAAAATTGCTACATTAGTTTTGCAGTTGTTCGATTGATTTTCCTCTATAACAAGAGTTGGTTCTGTAGTCATAGCAACAGCTCGCAGCCTCGCAGTCCTCAACACTGGTTGTACTTGATTGACAGCTCGTCCTGGATGACCAGCTCTGGAAGCACATCGAGCCTAAGGAATGACGTAAGAGAAATGTTAGTAGAATTTTCGATAACGTCTGATTCTGCGATCATTTCATAAAATGGTTTCCTCAAATGTATCTATTTCCAAAAATTATTCATCGAAATTTTAATTTTCCAAGGAATATTTGTATTTTAATTTTAAAAATGTTATGAAACCAATTAACTAATTCTTGCAAAAAAGGCATTTAGAAGTAAAATTGGAGTTCATCTTCTGTCTCTTTAATTCTTTCAGACCTAGCCAGTTTGTCTATCTTCTCCTTACATAACTCATACAAAATAAGACGTTTGGTAATGAGAAAATGGGAACTGATCAAACGTGGCAAACTACTGAAGATGAAAAGCAAAGTTCTCCTAAGTTAAACACTAAAAAGCATTGGTTCTTGTTGGGAGAAATTCGCGCGCTGGCTAGGTTGGCTGGTCTCGAACAAGGTTGGGTAACTCTTAAAACTAAAAGACTTCCTGTGATACCTTTCTTGTAATAACATTTTGGTCCGGCTTTGGAAACATCAAGTCTCATATCCCAGTAGCATCGATCTGGCTTGGCCTCGCACTCTCTTGGTGAGGCGTCACTCGGCGCCGCTTGAATCTTGTCTGCTTTATAAACTACGTCTACACATTCCTTTGGAACTGAAAAACACCGGGAAAATATTTACGCACACAAGCGTCTTTACCAACAAGGAGGGCTGTACTACGGGACAGGGAACTGGTACATCACAATAATGTTTACAGTGTGTAATGGACAGTTAAAATCACTCTTCAAACACAGCTTCATTTACTTATTTTTTTGTCATAAGTAACAACAAACAAAGGCTACTTTAGTTGGGAATCCATGCGAGTTCCAGTGTGTACGGTGCAATTTCTAAAATTGCTTGTAAATTATCTAAAAACCCAGAAATCTAAAATCTAACTTCGTCAATCAATGGGGAATATTACATAGGGTCGTTGTGGGAAGTTTTATCGCGATATTATACGAACTGGCGGAGTTTTAGTTCTTTTAGTCGACCTCGGTTTTGCATATTGCATATTGAATATTATGAACGGCGCCGCAATCTAAATTTGCATGTAAATTCTCTAAAATCCAGAAATAAAAAATCTTACTCCGTCAGTTAATGAGGAATATCCATTAGGGTTGTTGTGGGAACTTTTATTGCGATATAATGCGAATTCACGGATCTTTAGTTTTTTTAGTCGCCCTTGGCTATGCTTATTAATTGTGACTGCTGTAAACGGCGCAATCTGAAATTGCTTATAAATTCTCTAAAAATCCAAAAATCTAAGTCCGTCAATCGATGGGGAATATCCCTTAGGGTCGTTGTGGGAAGTATTATTGCGATGTGATGCGAATTGATGGAGCCTTAGGGTTTTTCAAGAAACGCCGCCCCTCAACAACAACAACAACAAAATTGGCAGCGTTTGGGAACCAGTTCCTGGTCCGAAAAGATCCTTTATTAAGTTAAGATAAACTAAAAAACTTACTTTAACTGCACGTTTCCTAATTCTTAAAAGCAAACACCCAACTTAAATGTCTTACTATTTACTCACCTATTTCGATAGTGAACGTGTCAAAGAGTTTAGGCTTTGGTTGATCGGCAACCCTGTCTCTCCCTCTCACACTCAAGTACCCATCACCGTCGTCAGTGAAGCTGATCCAGCGACGGGTGTGAACAATCTCTATGCCAACAACGGGGCCGCGCCACCGGTGTAGTCGGAAATTCGTGTGTCGAGAGCTGGCACTAGGAACGTCGTTGGCCCAAATGGAAGGGTAGTTGTCAACATAAAAAAAGAAGCCAGATGGCTGGTTGTCCGTAGATACAACACGATGGAAATACTTCTTCAGTATCTCAAATCTCACGGAGTCTCTTCCGTCGTACGAGCCGCAATGAACCTTGAAAGTCGTTCGAACCCCTGGTTCGGTGACGGCTTCAGGATATTTATCACAGCACCTTCAGGTTAGAATATACTTAGAAAGTAACAGTAGAACCATATCAATTTGTTACTGCTGAGTAGATATTATAAATAACCAATATGAAACTTCAGGGCTGTTAAACATGGTTGAATCCATTGCATCTGATAAGGTATCTAGTTTGGATATTTTAGTATGTCAGTAAATTAAAAGTAATGTCTTTTATTTCTTCTCTTCCAGTTCGTTGCAAGTTTACTTAACAGCCAATATCGTATTGAATTTTTCGCTAATTTTAGTTAGTTAGGGTACAAAGCGATGCGCAGATTTCAATAATAGAAATCAAGTCAAGTAAAACCCACCTTGTTCTCAAATAGCTTTGCTCGGTGCTGTCAGTAGGATACGCAAACACGTATCTTTCATTGTAAGTCTTCAGCCGAACATAAACGTTGCTGTTTTCTGGGCAAACCTGTCGCCTCAAGTCTGAGGGGAATTTTTCAGAACGCACAACATCAGTAACTATTTGGCGACAGTTAGAATACGATAAATTTATTAACTTTACTCGTTAGTATTCCATAAAGAATAAAAACTAACAATTATTAATGTTAACTTCAATAGGGTTGGAATCTGCATCATCTGCAGTACCAGTGCAAAGTTTCGCCAACTTAGGTTTTAATTGGTGCCAGTTTAAACGCATGCGCACTAGATGAGAATGCACTAGGTATTGAGGAAATGAGGGAATACAAGCGAAGTAGTTTGTGCGGCAGTTATGAAGTAAAATCGATCTTGGCAGCAAATACAACACAACTGTTGTAAAATGAATGCCTTGGCTCTAAGTCTTAAAACCGTTTACGATAATCATGTTCTATAATGACTGGTCTCCTATGCAACCGAATGTAAAATTCTTCGGTTATTGAAAGTGCTTCCCGAGAAAAAACACTAAAAAATTACTCGGTATTACCTTTTTGAAGGCACGTTTAACCGTGAACAAAAGTTTTGTAAATAGCTCGATAGAAAGTTCTTGCAATTGCTGGACTGGTCTATCTATTAATGATTTTAACGATGTGTAATTAGAATTAATAATTAAGAGCGCCTCTCTGTAAGCACTGGGTGACAAGTGTAATGTCTACTGCCTGAAGCAAATTTTAGAATTATAACTGAAACTACGAATTTCTGACAGGTCCGCTAAAAACATCAAAATC
>JAOBAT010004993.1:0-10691 GCA_026413305.1 Hydrozoanthus tunicans
CGGGTGGCAGACCTCGAAGGGGACCTCGAGTCCTATTGTCTGTTCTCCCGTGACTCCTTGAGTTAAAATGTCATAAACCGTATTCGCCCAGGATCCGTTTTAGCAGGCCAAGGGTGTTATTGGCTTTCTTGCAGATGGTACCGCAGTGGAGATTCCAACTCAGGTTGTTACTTATGTTAATGCCTTGGTACTTGGTGGAAGATACTTGGGAGATAGTTTTACCATTCATTAGGTAGCTGTTGGAAAGTGGAACTTTTTTCCTTGTTACGCCTAGATGATAACATTTGGAGAAGTTAAAGTTTAGCTGCCATGTGTTTGCCCAGCTGTTTAACTTGTCAAGGTCCATCTGCAATGTGATGTGGTCCTTGGTGTTGTAAATTTCTCTATAGATAATGCTATCGTCAGTAAACAGGTGGGTCTGGGAATTGATGTTGGTTGTGATATCGTTATGTATAGCAGTATAATAGAACCGGAGCCAGGATAGTCCCTTGGGGTACACCAGAGATCACAGATATTGGTTCAGAGTGTATGTTGTTCACAGAGGCCACCTGAGAGCGGTTTGCTTGGAAGGCCTTGATCCAGTTTGCGATGGGTCCTGTGATACCGTAGTACTCTAACTTAGACATCAGACGATTATGGGGTACAGAGTCAAACGCTTTGCTGCAATCGAGTAGAATAACATCAGTTTGCCTTTGGAGGTTTATGCTTTTCATCCAGTCGTTAATTACTGAGATCAATTGAGTTTCACAGGAAAATAGTTTCCTGAAACCATGTTGGTGATCTATCAGGATGTTATGGTTGGAGAGGTGTTTAGTAACATGACTGAGAATTATGTGCTCCATAACTTTACAACACAAACATGTCAGCGAGATGGGTCTGTAGTTGGCGGGATCAGATTTGGCACTTAACTTATAAACAACAGAGACTAGTGCGTTGGACCAATCGGAAGGCAGACTAGCAGTGTTATAGGATTGTTGGAAGATAAAGCACAACCAGGGCGATATGGATGGATCAAGTTCTTTCAGGACTCTTGCCGGGATTTCATCGGGACCACAGGCTTTATTTGGGTTAAGCTCAGAGAGTTGCTTGGCAACACCAGAAATTGAGATGTTAAGTTCGGATATCTTAGTAGCCGGATATGGAGAATGATCCAGGCTCGGGATTGGATATTGTTCTTTCATGAACACAGAGAAGAATTGGTTGTTTAGAGCTTCGGCTTTTGCTTTGTCAGAGGTGCACATGGTATTGGCAGATTTCAGAGATGGGATGTCAATACTCTTCAATTTGCTAGTACGGATGTAAGTCCAGAACTTTTTGGGTTTTCCTCAAGACTTCCATCGATGACTTTATTTAGGTAACAGCTGTCAGGGGTTTTGACAAGGCGAGAAACAAGATTTCGCTCTTTCTTGAATGCTCTCCAGTGTTTTGGTTTGTGGGTACTGAGGGCCTTTTTATGGAGTTGATCTATCTTCCGCATATGGCGTTTTATGTTGGAGTTGATCCAGGGCAACCTAAAACTGGGAGTCGAGTTCCTGTGGGGGACGTATTTGTCAATACCCTTTGATAATGTTGGTTTAAAGATGTTCCAATTTCTAACGTTCTAACATTATTTAGACACATAAAAAGCAAAGAATGTTTGAAGAGTAAGATTTATTAGTCCAAAAGCAACTTTTATACGCAAAATTCGAAAAACAATGCAATTCAAGCTAGGTACCGAACTAAATCTTAAGTTTGTTAAGTTTATATATTTATTCAACTTCTTTCTACTTTTAACATGAAGAGTGGAGAAAAGAACGAGGATTTAAAAAGAGTCTCTCAGAAATTTTCGACAAAAGAACTGTTAAAAAAACGTCTATTACCATTTTTAGTCGGCCGAGAATGCACAAGCTTGGTTTCAATTGCTCTTTGAACAGTTCCTCCAACCAGGTTCATTCATCAAGCAGCCGTGATACTGTCCCAATCCAGATCCAGGGCAAATGAAGTTCTATTGTTACAGATTGCGAACACACGAGGTCATTTCAAATTTGTCTCAAGTGACGATTTCACTTGTTGTTTTTTCCGTTCCTAACTTAAAAGTTTGTAAGAAAACATTGCCTAAGCTACTGCAAATACGATTGTTTTGTAATTTCTCTAGGAACTGAGGTGGCTGTTAGCCTTTTTCAGAGACAAACTTTCTAATAAAATTGAGTATTTTTTATCTACTCGCGACAGTTCAAATTCAAACTTCACGCTCTGTGCTCGCTAGATGTCAGATGACGTGTAACGTACGTGTAAGGAGAGTTTGAATATTGATATAACGTTGCGCGTCTCGTTGCTTTTTCATATTTGTTTGTTTTTTTTATAAAAACAGGATGGCTCGTGACTTTCAAGTTTTTGTCAATTCTCCCAAAATCCCCTCATTGTGCAATAAAAAAATTACATTGCACGGAAAATGCGTTTTATTGCTTAAATAGAAATCTGATTCTGAATCAGTAAAGGGGTTTCTTTAAATTGATTTGGCACCTGGGGGCGGGGCAGGGGGTGAGATGAGGAGTTTCAATGGTTGCCAATGGACGTTATGGGGAAAACACTTTAAAGTAGTGGGAATGCTATCCTTTTATTGAAAGAATTGAATCAGTGTGCTTCCAGGGCTTTCAACATAAGCCGGTGGCCGGCGGAACTTTGAGTCTCTCGCCGGCTTCTTCTGGCACGATAACAAAAAAATACAAGTCAGCAAACTCAGGCTCGATTAAAAACGATGGTTCTCCTTCAGTAATATTAGTTAATTAAGTATTTTGTTTTGGGCTGCATTGGTTTGACTATCTTGGTTTCAAAACTCGACAATGCCTGTTGTTATTTATGCTCGAGTTCGCTCGAGGTTCGCCATTTTAAATTGGGCATATCTAGCCAATGTTGTCAGCGGACCGAAACGCGAAAAGAGCCTCGTTTGAGCAGAGAAACCTCGTGGGCGAAATGGCAGAAAAACGGAAGACAATTCTGGCAATTAGGCAATTCTGTCTGTTTCGAGGACGAGTGTTCACCGTTAGATATCGGGATAGTTTATTTTAAAAGAATTGTTACATGTAAATATACCCAAGTGTTCCTTGATTCAAATGAATGTAGGAACAGCTTTGTATTAAATTTGTAGCTCAAAATCTGTGATTCTATGGCTTGTGCTTTATTTTTTTGGGTTATTGCTGGAGGAACTTAAAAACTTAATAATGAATGAAGTTAAAGTGTTTTTTCTTCAAGAAAAGTAGCACTTTTCATCTCCAAAATGCGCCTGATTGCGTTTTAGAGGCACAAAACTTCAAAATTTCCCCGGGGAACATGCCCCCGGACCCCCCTAGTATGCTCGCGGCCTATGGCTGCTCGTTTTATTTTTGGGGAAAACTTTCTTGCACAGACGGCTACTTTTTTCGAGCAGCCGCCTTCTCTTAAACAATCTGAAAGCCCTGTGCTTCTAGTTAAATCAATTTAAGACTGTTCAGGTCCATGAAGTTAGAATGAGCGTGCGAGATGGCAAATGTGATAAACAAGCCCGAATCAGTTTTAGGACGCTCCCTAACACACATGTACGTGTTCTATTATATAATTAAACTAACTGGAAAATATACCCTTCTAAGAGCATACTATGTATGTTCTACCCGAGGCGGTTTTTCAACAAATTGTGCCTGAGCCCGATTAGTAGCCGTGGACAGCTGGGCCGTGTCCTTGTTGGGCTTCGCAAGCACGGCTAGCGAACAAACAGACTCGAGTTCCCACATAAAATTAAAGACGTCATCGCGAGTGAGATACTACAAGCAAAACGCTTATATTCTTATTTAATTTAAAGATTAGGGTTTGGTTGCACTAAGCCCAGATAAGCTATCCGCTGGATAAGTGCAGTCTATTTTATGCAGTAAAACTATAATGAAAGTTATTTGACACCACTTAAAACTTAAACTATTACTTTAGGAGTCTTCCACTCACTTAACAACAAGAGATAAAGAAATCAACAAAGAGCCAAACAATCTTTGATTTATTTGTGATGACCATTAGCTTTTATCCAGCGGATAGCTCATCCAGGCTTCGTACAACCGGGCCTAGATGAATACCCATTGCATATATATATAACTATTTCAATACATGCTGAAAAGGTTTTCTCTTTTGCTGTAGCGCCCAGTGAAGGACCGACTAACATCACTTGTACCGCAGTTGCGTGGCCAGAAAAGATGGGAATGATGAACGTCACTCTCAAGTGGAATGTACGGCATGTTGACCAATTCAACTTGATGTTTGTTAATTTCCGCTCTAGTTACACGTGTAAAAAATATCTATAGTTATAGCCTTTCTACACTTCTAGAAAGATAACCTCAGTAGCGGGGTCAGCCCCACTACAAGAGTGCCTCTAGTCAACTCTGTTTGGCCATTTTGTTTACGTGAATAAAAGTAGGGGCATCTTAGTACTTGTGGGCTTGCAAGTGTAAGCTCAATTAGAAGGGTGGCCCTAGTCAATTATTTTTCCGTTACATAATGCAAGGTATGGGGTACTTTAGTGCTAGGCTCATTTAACTTGTATGCTCACCTTAGGCTATAGGTACATTTTGCCAGGGACACCTTTATATTTAAGGGCCCCGACGGCTTGCTAGAGCTTTTGGGAGTTTAAAATACGACGGCGACAATACCAATGACGAAGGCTTTCAAGAAACACATTTCTTGCTTGCCCTTTTTGATCACTTCTGGCTAGTTTGCTTTCTGTTTTGTGCAAGTTACGGTTTGTGAATAGAAAAAGAGATAAAAAAGGTGTTAATGAAGATTGACAAAAATTCCCTTTGTTCGTTGTCGTAGCCGTGAAAAGTTTAAAAAGTGAGCTTTTCACATTGTAGTTTTCAAGACGACGGCGTGCAGATGATCTACACGATTCATTTCCAGCATGCAGCTACTATAGTACTGTATTCACTATTGTTTTCTTTAGGTCGTTGTCGTAGCCGTGAAAACTTTAAAAAGTAAGCTTTTCAAGTTGTAATTGTCGATTTTACCGCACTGGTTACTTAAACTCCCTAATTTCACAAGCATGGCAGCGTATTTCAGTTTCTTTCGGTTCAATAACTTTTTTAACAATAGTTAGACTACTAAGTGGCTTGTGTCTGTAAGTCGATAGTCAACGAAGTGTGAAGGGACGAGTTTACAATTTTGTTCATAGAAAACGAAAACGACTAGTCTAATTGTTTTAGTAGAAACCAGTTACAGTAGTAAACTACCTTTGAATTCATGCGTGAAAACGAGTGTCTGAAGAATCCGCCTTTGTTTTTTTTTTCTGTTTAAAAGTATCGGCAGTTTTGCTACTCGCTGACCATCACTCAATAGCCAATAGGATTGCAGCATTCGTGACTGTATATTATTTGGTTTCTACTAAAGCAAATTAGATATTTTGGTAAACCTCTCCGTTTGCTGATTGTGTTGCAAATGAAGCAAACAGAAAGTATCTAGTTCGAACCAAAACTGGCGGGATTTCAACTCAAGGGGTTCTGTTGTAAGTCACTAGAAACAGCTTTGAGGGGGGGGGGGAGCTACTTCATATATTGGGGTGGCAGGTATAACCGTTGTATTTTTTCGGGGTTGAAATAGTCACTCTGGTAATTTTAGGGGCTGTTAAAGAAAAACCTGTGTTAAACCAAGAGTCTGATACTTTTCAAGCTTGAAAAACGCGAAGCTCTAGAGTCTTAGACCGCTTGTAGTTTCTTGTTTTAGCAAACGTGCGAGTACTGAACAAGAAGATAAGACAAAGTCCTTTAGCGAGCGTCCTATTCTGCGCGTACTTTTATTTACTGCGTATCACGTTCGACGCAACATAGGGGGACTTAGCGCCAACCCCCTAGCTATCCAGGAAAAAAGTCAGTTTCAATTGGTCATTTCTAGGATAATTTTTAAACCAAGAGATATTTTTAAGGGTAGAAAATTGTTAATTGTAAGCCTCGGTATTTTTTAAGGTATTTTGGGACTTTCCCGACGGTAATCTCCGCCCTTAACCCCGGAGTACTCCCCCGGCGGCAGCCAATTGTCCCTGAGCTAGACTGAATAGCATTACAACGTATCACCAACCAATGCCTTCATTACTTAGTCCAGCTTGCAGATAGTAATCTTGATACTTTTTCACCCTTGTCTTTTATTCAACATTTACGTATACAGCCCCCACCGAAAACCCAGCGGAATGGCATTATCAGAAAATACAAAGTAAATTATGGTAGCCCTGGGAACAACAGAACACTATACAGTGCATCTTCGCAGAGACGGCTGGTTTTTTCAGGTCTTAATGCTACTCTACCGGCTCGTTTCAGTCTTCATGCCTGTACCATAGATAAAGACCACTGCAGCCCTGCTAATTACTGTACGGTTTCCAGCCAGTGTAAGTATCTGTCTGTTGTATGTATACTTTCTTGCTGAATGAAATCCTGACACATGCAAGTTGTTCTTTCATAGGAAATATGTAAGCAGGAATAGAAAGAAAAACATATTGCTGCAGACGGGATTCGAACCCATGCCCCCCGGATTACTAGTCGGGTGTGGTGACCACTACACCACCTCGACAACCATGCTTGATACATAGCTGTCTTAGGGTGCGCTGGTTTTAAGGTGGGTTTTCCCGGGCAGTTTTTCGTTCAGACGTCAGATTTGGAAAGCCTTTAAGTTTAACCCAATTTTCATGCCACGGAGCTCCGCAAGTTGAGCACTATCCCTTCCAAAAAGGCGACATGGAAAGAATCAATTTCAATTGTTCGACCAAAGACATACCGATTCCATCGCACAAGGACTATTTGAAGCAACTGATAGACAGAAAAGCTGATAGTTTAAATTGTAAATCAGCCCACTCGACGTATATAACCTTGTAACTGATTGTATCAACTAACGCACCTGATCAAAAAGGCAGTTCACATTAAACTACAAAAACCTTCTCTAAATTCTCAGGTCAAGCATGCCAATCTCAAGTTATCACTCTAGTTAACTTTCCTTATTCTATTGTCACTCATTATTTTTATTCCGTAATTAGCTATGCATATCATTTTTCTAGTTAACATTCCATTACCATTGTTACTGGAATTTCGTTCAATTATATATACTCTTGTAAATTTTTATCTTTTGCACCACTGATGATGACACTAGGTCGGTGTCGAAACATGTTTGGTATAAAAAATGTTGTGTGTGTCCTTTAAGTTATTATTAGTAGTAGTAACGGAACCGAAACTTACAGTATTGCTGCTTACTTGGTATGTATTAAAAAACTGTACAGGTTCAAACACATTTTAAGAACATCATTTCTTACCAAAATCTACGTACTCTTAAAAGTAATCTAACTGCCCTATCAACTTTTTTGCTTACTTCGAACATGAAATGCCCCACTGTATTTTTTAAAGATCTAATGAACTCAAATTTTGAAACATACTGAAGCCAGCGGTTTTGCTTCAGTTTGCTCGCGCTTTTCTACTCTTAGATCAGTGAAAAGAGTTAATTATTGTTTCCACCCTGTAGCAGAAAACTCAAGACCCAAAGCAGTTTCCAAGAGGAGTAACTGGCTCATGAACGTCGTGTTACCGCCAATTGCCGCCGTTGTGTTTGCGGTGTGTTGCAGTGCTCTCCTCGTTATGATAATTTATTTCCGAAGATTAAAGAAGAAGCGTCAATCTGAGTAAGCATTTACACTTGGTTTATCCTTTTATTTTTTCACTGACCAGGTTTCTTCCTTAAAAAAGTATTTTCTCCTAGACTCGTGAAACTCGTTTGGCGTCTAAGAAGTCCTAAAGTTTTTCTCATTTGGAAGTTGTATGGCTAAAAACTTTAGCGTGTAGCACAGCTGGTACTCGTGACACTCGTTGGTTAAACTACTACATTCCGGCTGTTTTAGGACAATTTAGTTTGTCGGTAAAAAGTCGGAATGTAGTAGCATGGCCTGGCAAGAGTTAAAGGTGAATTGAAAGCCGTGTACCTGATTATTGGTCAGTTTGACGGAACCAGGACCTCTTAAAACCATAGTTATTAAAGTCTGCTCTATCTGGAATACTGTTACTGAATACTTTTACTTAAAAGTCCTTCTTGGGATCGTCGTTGACCTACTTTTTGTAAAACTACTTTTAATGTTATATTATTGTTTTGTTTTAGCTATTTTGTTGGGAGAGTTTGTGAATACTCTTTTTGTCATTCTTGTCAGACCCGGTTGTTGCTGTACTCTTTTAGTGATATTATGTGACTTAAAACCTGGCCATTATTCAGTCAAAGATTGACTGCCATTCGACAAAGCTCTTCTATGCATGCCAGGGATACACAGCGCAATCTCCCCTTGCGGCGCGCCATCGCTTGTTGAAGCACAGTATGCACGTTCCCTTGGTAATAAATTGCTGCGTCCCCGCTCCTGTCCATGTGGTTTTATCATTTCTAATACAGAAACCCTCAGTCTCTCCAGCTCTTTCGAAACTTGATAAACTTTCCCGAATTGGCACGTCGTTACATTCATCCACAGTCTCAAATTGTGTTCCATAAAAGATGAACGATGAGGCAATTCCACCCTAGATTAACGTTGAAGTGCTTCCACCTCAGATTCACGATGAGGCGCTTCTACAAAAGATTAACGATGAGGCAATTCCACCCAATATTAACGATAAGGCACTTCCACAAAAGATTAACGATTAGGCAATTCCACCCACGATTCACGATGAAGTGGTTCCACCTCAGATTCACGATGAAGCACTTCCACCCAAGATTAACGATGAAGCGCCTCCACCCCAGATTCACGATGAGGCGCTTCCATCCCAGATTCACAAAGAGGCGCTTTCACCTCAGATTTATGATGAAGTGCTTCCGAAGAAGTTCGGAATGATAAGTGGTATGACATTTCGATGTCAAAAAGACTTAGTCGAAACGGCAAAATTTTGCTTATAAAAATTCCTCGTCATGGTATTCTTAGTCATGTCAACGCTTTATAGCAGCTATTGTTTTCTTGAGATAGATTTTCAGTAGATAAATTATGTGTAAATTTGACCTGTACAACTAACTTGACAATTCAAATACAGGGAGTCCTCAACTCGGTCACTTCAGCTTGGTGAGATGGAGATTTCCCCGGTAAGATTGTAACTAATAACCTACATTACATTTTTTTTACCTTCATCCTGTTTACTTTTCTTTTTTAACTAATTTTCTTACTTTTACTTGTTTTTTTTTATCCTACTTAAATCAGGTTTACCATCACCGTATTACCTTAACCTTTTTTGCTTTCCTTTTTTATTTTTCACCCTTTTTGTGTTGGCAATTTTCCCATCGCCTTTTTCCCTGTACTTGTATTTATACCCTTATCTACCTTTTTTGTTTTTACCAACTTTGCCTTCAACTTTTTTACCATCACTTTTTTCCTTTACCTTTTTACTTTCATTATTTTTTTCTTCATCCTTTCTACTTTACGATTTACAACTTTACCCTTCGTTCATTCAACCTTTTTTAACATTTATTTATTCTACCTCCATCTTTTATATTTCAGAGTGATTTCCTCTTTTCTCCAAGCACCTCAATTGAAGAACCAGTGTATTACGACATCAGAGATAGCCAGGAAAGTAGTTCTGACAGCTTCCTTTTAGATATAAGCTAATATACCTCCATTTGGGTCAGACTTTCCAAGACGTGTTTTTGTAGTTGATTATCGGTAGTTCTCAAAGTCAATCTGTTGGATCATGTGTAGCGACGTGCTTTTGAATTTCTTTACTTCTAAGTAAAGGTTTTTTACAGTAGAGGGAAAACCAACCAGCCCCGCTTTGGTTTCGGCCTCAGTTTCTGTTAACTGAAAGGCCAACATCAACTTTAGCCTCAGCCAAGCGGGACGGTCCTTACTCCACAAGAGTAGAGTCGAAAAGCGGCTAATTTTCAAGTCACGTTTTCCTTTATCATTTGCAAACAAAAGAACTCGCAACAAAAGGTCACCGCGTGCTCAGTCAAGAGATTTAAAGAACAATAAGTTTTACAACGTGACACAAGTCAAACCAAACGATCGCTGCCAAAAACGTTGCTATTCGCTCCGGCTTTATAAATACTGAACTCAATTGTTTTTATTTCGATGTTTTATAGCTCATGCTTTTTGTTAGTTAGTTTGTCAGCTAGATCAAGAGGAACCTAGTTCTTTTTTATGGCGGAGAAATGAAAATAGATAAATAAATTGAAAGTTGCAATAATGGCCGGCGTCCAAAGCAGATTCTGCCAGTAACTCATAACACTACCGAGTTATTGAAAAAACGAATCTCGGATATGAGATATAGTTCACGATAACAAATAATTGTAATGACTAACAAACTATCGCTAACCCAAGGCGCGCCTACAAATTATTACCACCAGGATGAAACTTCCAGTAACACTTGTAAATCGTTCTTGCCAGTATATACCATGTTTTTCCTACCAAAGTTTAGAACGTAAAATTCAACAGTGAAAAAATTCAACAAACAAGTAAAAGGTTACTATAAACTGTTTTGCCATTTTAAGATTACTTTCAGGGAAAGTTTGCATTTCCAAACTTTCTGATGTATGTACATTGAGTAGCTTTTTTGAACTCAATGCAAATAATTTAAAATGATAATAATAATATAATACATTTATATAGCGCCCAACCAATAGTTGCCCTAGCAGGCTTTCAAGTGATCCTACTTTTCCTACTATTTCCTACTTTTTTTACCCTTCTCCTACTATTCCTACTTTTATCT
>JAOBAT010005004.1:0-10691 GCA_026413305.1 Hydrozoanthus tunicans
ATATTGTAAAGCGCATTAGATCATATAAGTTTTGCATGGATTTTGCGCTATATAAATAATAAAGTTATTATTATTATATATGTATTCCCTCTAGCATGCACTACGTATTGTGTACTAGATGCATTGACAATATTTTGTTCGTTTACGAGAAGTGATCTTTTTGAGTGTCTGAACGTTGATTAACTTCTAACTGATATTTGCCTTCAACTTTCGTTTATTTCAAAGATTTCAAAAAGACTTCTAGCTGATTATCGAGAACAAATTATCAAAAACTTTGCTGATCACTGAGAATCGTTAAAAATTAACTGATAACTGGGGAGTTTGCTGATTGCCGAAAACTTGGTTCTCCCTTCAGACCAGCACTTCAAAGCACGCAATAAGGCCAGGGTTTGGAGTCCAAAGCCACTTAGCGCATCCATCAAAACCTTTGGCTTAATGCTAGAAAAAAAAACTATCAATTCCTGTCCATGTTTATGTGCTCTAACATTCCAGTTAAACACCGCTTTAAAATACTGTCACTACAATTTTGTCGCATACATTGAAATATAGCTGCAACGACATCATATTGGTTTTCTGGAAGTTATTTCATTGTTTGATAAGAATTTTGCAAGTACGAGCCAACGGGTTCACAAACACTAAACAAAATGTATCAATATAATTTGCGTCTTGATTCTTCCATTCACCCTTACGTTAACAAATGGTTTGCTGCACGCTGAAGGTCCATGCCGTACAGATCCAGCGCCCGCCGGCATGCATCCTCAGATTTGTGAGTGAAGCTTACCAGCGTTTTAACCTTGAAGTAACGTAAAACTTCTTGTTGATTCCCGTCATAAGCAATAAGAAATGCGTGAATTGTGTCTAGCTCGTAAGGGAACTCTGAATGAATCTGTTGGACAGCCTGCGCGTGTCTACCGTACTTGCGCTCCAGTTCTTCTCGAGACAAAACAGAGGAATCAGAGTCATCACTGAAAGTAACATTGGCATTAATATCAGTTACCCTATCAAAGTTATTGTCAATTGGAAGGTTTTCTGGGCGTGGCTGGTTCATTATGTGCTCTGGGATTTGCGGGGGTAATGGGACAGGAGGTAACGGTATATCATAAATCGGCTGTTTGAGGGTCTCCCCCTGATCTTGTTTCTCCGAAAAGGGAAATGATGACGGTGATAACGTGTTAATCGGTGCCGAGGCTGGTTTTAGTACAGGTAATGGAAATTTGTCTTCAAGTTTCTCCGATGACGATTTGTTCAAAAGTTGTTGCGACAAAGAATTAGAACACGATTTCCGCAATAAACTTGTTTGGGAGGGCGTCGTTGGAGTCGGAAGAAGTGGTCTTGATGTTACTGATTGACTATTACATTCAACTTTAGATTGAGATGGTTCTCCGAGTCGTCCTGATGGTATTGGAATAGGACTTGAAGAAGGAGCTGAGCTCCTGCTGTCAAATGGTGAGTTAGAACCTCCTTGTGAAAAAAAAGGCGGAAAGTACCTGTTCGCCGAACCGCGCGCCAAATGTTCACCAGGGCTCTGATTGCCTCTTTGCTGTGTTTGCGAAAAAGAAACACCTTCGGCCTGATTTGAAGGCGATGCCAACAAAGGTTCAGGAAGGCGAGACTGTGAATCTATAAACTCCCGAGAGAAAATATCTTTAGGCGGAAGTGCAGGCGGAGAGTCGACATCTTCCCCAGTTTTCGATTGACAATCTGGCGGATGTATTGATGCGTAGTCTCCACTATAGAGGCTTTCTTCTTCATTACCAGATTTAAGGTTTTTCAAGGGAGATCCTACAATCTTTAGAGATTCATAGTATTGTAAATTATCATCCTCTAATGATACAAGCTGACAAGTGCTCTTCCAAGCATCGGGGGTTTCAGACCAATCAGGCAAAGGTCTTGCTTCACTTGGCTGATCTTCACTTTCAAAAGTATGATCATCAAAAAAATTGTAATAAAAATTTTGACCATCTGATGCTTTGTTTATTACCGAGTCTCGCTCTATTCCTCCCGGCGAGGAAGTAGATGGTGGTAAAGGAGTAGAGAAAGGACGTTGACGTCGAGGTGTGGGTACCGGTGCTCTTCTCTTTGCTGTGAAAGGTTTTATTTCCTCGGTGGGTGTGATCATTCTGTCTTCGGTTCTCCTTGGTGTAGATTCGCTTTGAGTTCTTCTTAATCCCATCTCTTTTAAATCAGATCGTTCCGGGATTGGTGGAGCAGCACCACGCATTTTTTGCCTTGAGATTAATGTTGATACTCCAGAAAGGTTTGAGACTGGTAAACTTGAATTTGTACCACCTTGGTCATTAACACTTGTAAATCCTTGGATTTTTGAAACGTTTGAGTTTTCGCTTTTTTCTCTGGGTTTAACTGACTCCCGTTCGCCTTCCTTCTCAAAACCCCTTGGTTCGCCTTTATTCAACAACTCCAATGGTACTTTGTAGTAGTCATCTTCAAGGTTTTCTTGGTCCGGCTTAGAAAGATTACAGTTTCCCTTGAACGGACTGCGGCTTGCATCTTCTGCAAAGTTACAAATTTTAAGCCTAGAACCAAGGCTAACTAACAAAAAACTCTAAACGGAAATGTTATTTAGTAAAAGAATTACAAATTTAGTTTTATTTAAAGGATTGTACAAACAGCTGTACTGTGAAAGAAAGAAAACCGCGCAATTTCAGAAGCCCCAAAACATAAGCCTTGGAAATATTTCAAAGGTCAATATCTTAAGAAAGGTCAAACTCTGGCATGCTATAATGAACCAAAGGCAAGTGTAAGAGAAACCGTGAAAGAAAAACAAACTACCGCGAGCGGTTTAGTTCATACAGCATGTAAGAGTTTGACCTCTCTGAAGGTGATCACGTTGCTTGAAACATCCTCTTGTTCCATATTTCAAAGGCTTACTGAAATTCGAGCCTCGTGAACAGAACAACATCTGTATAGAGTTTCCACAACTCTTAAAATCAGTTACAAAAATTAAAAGTTAAGAGTGAAAATGAGCTGGGCACTCAAAAAAAGTACCGAACTGTTTCAATCAGCAGTGAAATAAATTTGCACTCACTATTATAGGTAACAAATTACAGAAAACAAGAACTTAAATAGTAGAAATAACTCCACTGGAGCGGAAACAACCTATTAAACGAGAAGGACAACGGAAGGCATAACTTAATTGGGTCACAGAACAATAACAGCGACTAATTTTCTTATTTCCCCACCTCTTTAAATACTATACTGTTACAATAACAAGATGTTGAAAACATGAGGGGCAATATAACCCTCAAACAACTAAAAAGCTAAAAATACCAGGGGCTAGTTAATAAATGTAAATTAGATGGGCTCAAACACATAACAAGCACACATACCAGACATTTTCTACGCGATATTCTCCATTTTATAATAGTTATCTATCTACCTATTGTCAAACTTATATATTGAAATACTGTATGTAATGAGAGGAGAGCATTGGGAAAGTACCACTAAAATCAACGGCTCGACTTCTGTTCAAAAAAAAAAAAAAAGATTTACCGAACAACATTGTACACAAAGTCACAAATTTGTCTTACCCTCGTCCATAGTTTGATAGATTGAAGGATCTGACGGTTTTCTTGGTAGTGAAATGCTAGTACAAACATCAAGATTGTTAGTTTACCATTGTTGACAATAATAATCACAGTAGAAATGATGAAAGTATAATGATGATGATTATGCTATCTTCTTCACAGAGGTCAACTGTGACTAGTTAAAACCACACCTTTCTAAGTGAAAACTATAAGAGCCCAGAAATAGCCTTTTTAAAGTCAAGACGATTAAAATCGTTCCTTATTCCTAGAACTTTTGCAGCAGTTACTTCAATAGACTTCCCTATATCATTTATTTTTGTAAGCATTGTCTCCCCCCCATCCCGAAAAAACCTACCACGCAGAAACATAGAATAACTGTCAGTAAGGTTTATGAGTTAACTTAAGAGATCTTAATAACTTTGTATTACTTTGGGAGGTCAGAGTTGGCATAAAAGTCAGATTTTTTCTCATCTGGAAAATTGTGTAATCTAATTAAAGCAGCCTAAAAGATCACGGGGAAGGCAGCAGCTCATTAATTTCATGACTTCTTCATGTCTGAGTGGCACATGCATATAAGGCCATAACAAGGTAGCCAAAAATTTAATTAACCATTTTTACCAACACTTTTTAAACTAAATGAGCCACTCAGGCTCCAGAAAGGACTTAGCTTATTAATTATCTTTTTAGCTTAATACTAGGTCAGATGTGAACCGATTTGGTCTTTATGTCGTTGCAAACTTTTAGTATAACTGTAATTCACATCTAACAAGTCTCACTAAATACTAAGCGTTTCATGGAAAGCTTCAGTTAACAGTGTCGAAGCCCGAGTCAACTATGACCCAACTAGCCCAATCTTTAAGTTCCTGCAGCTGCGAACAGTCGTTTCTGCCTTATTTGGCCTCGTGAGCAGCACGGCACAGCTAGCATACAGGCTTAAGTTCCGAATGTAGTGATATAAAGCCAACAGCCCATAAGTTTTGCATTTATACTCAGCACGAATGTTAAAAGGATAAAATGAAAAGACTTTTGTAATTACGTGTCTTCGTCGAGTTTCAGTTCCCTTAGAGTGTCTGCTGTTTGCCTTCGTTCCACATTGAACGGTTTGCTGATCTTGTTGACAGATAACCTATTTGGAAAAAATAACATTCAAGCAAATTTTTATTTGGTCGGCCCAGTTCGTAGGGAGGCAGTCTGTTGCGCGGGAGGCCCGGGTTTGATTCTCGGTGCCAGACTATCATTCAGGGTCTTTAAATAACTGAGAAACAACTGAAGGGGCGAAGTTTCTAGTGGTACAGTCTCTTTCACCGATGCTGGCATGGCGCACGAAGAACACTATTAATAATCACTGGTTCATAAAACTCGGAAGGGACATTTGAAGAAGCTACTAATAATCTCCATAGGGTTGAGCTGCCCTGAAAAACTGAATTTTAACCAAAATTCGCTCTAAACTATATCACGATCGATGATTTCCCGAAGGTGAGGTAGAAATCTAGCTGAAACTTGAGGAAGAGGCAGGGATTTTGATACGACTTAGAGGGGTTTAGGCACGACTCAAGCTGTAAAACATTTGTTGCTGAAAGTTCTCGTTGACAATTTTGTAAAACCGCAGACTCTGCAAATTTATCTGCCCACCCATTCTCATTCTCAGGCGTGTTTTGGTCGAGCAGCCGACCAAATGTGCTAGTTTCCCGCACGGAATGGTTTGCTACTTGAACTCATTTTCTAAGAAGATTGTATTTGTTGTGCAACTGTAGTCAAGAACTGCTCATTGCGTTTTCCCTTTAAAGGTGATTTCATGAAACCAAACGTGCGTACTTGTCGGCACTGAACGTGAAATACCGCTAGGAAAAATGGAGAATATTTTGCGTTCGCCACTTGAAGAGTTTATAGTATTTGAATTCTATCGGACATCTTTCGTGTTTTTGGCGTAAATCTTCGGTGAAAAAGATCGTTGATGGCCATTTTCTACGCCTTTATTTGCGTGTTTTGAGTTTTTCGCTCGCTTTTGATTTTTGAAAACTTGTTAACGTTGTTTGGAGAGAAAAAGTTCGCAATGCCCGCGGTCTTTACAAGAAAATCCGGCCCTCTCAACAGCCAATCACTGCACGCGTACTATCATAGGCTTATAATACTAAGCTATAAATAGAAATTAAGCATGGTTCGGTAACGAAACATGCAAAAAAAAGCTTATTTCCTGTTTGTTGTATCAGTTTGCTAAATCGGGGCCAGAGTCGAGGAGAGAAGTCGCAACATACAGCAATCATGGCTCGACTCAGTGCAATTATTTTGAATAGACAGAAAAAGTCAATAAACCATGTAGTGTTTTTTCTATTAGCCCTTTCAGTCCTCCTAACACGACAATCGTTATAGGGATAAATGCTCCATTCTTTTCAAGGTAAAAATCCTATGAAAACATTTAATGAAAGGAGAAGTTAGGTGCAGATAAACTGTCCTGGGCTGAGGGAGTCAAACATTAAAAGCACAAAAAAGAGTATTCTCAAACCTTTTCGAGGCGTCTTCTTTTGACCTTACATCCTTCACATTAAAGAAACCAAGGATCCCTGCTCCTTGGAGTTCACCAAACCACAAATTCCTGTCTCCGCTTTAAAAACAAACCAATTTTACTCAAATGATACATCATAATTTCATCAAAAAGAACTTTTAAAGTCAGTTTTATTACAGGCGCAGCATTTTGGTCAAGGAATGCTTATATGCGTTCATGTTTTTAATAATTCTAAATGCAGTGTATGATTAAACGGTTGTCAATGGATGGGCTGCTTAGCCGTTAACTGAGAGATTCCAACAATTTCTTATGTACATGCAGGATTTTCTCTTTGAAGAATTTTTTCTTAAGTTAGATATCAGTTTACAAGGGCTCAGGAGCGTGTGAGATCTGTTGTCACGATATAAGAAACTCTTTCGTCAAAGTTTTAGTGAGGGTAGCCACAGTTAAGGCTTCTAGTGCTGAGTTTTCTGAATATTTCAAACTAGCACCTATGGCCTCTGTTGAATCTTAGGCTACAATAACAGCTTATTTTCTGATATGGGTATTGCGATAGCAAAACCGATATTAAAGAAAAGCTTCGCCTAGTTTAATTTTGCCTCTTTGACAACTCTTGCCTTGACTGATCCACAGCCAGTAACTTCTCTAAACCAAATAGCTGTATTAGAGAAACATAACCAATTTTTTAAAAACTATTTCGTATTGTGGATAAGAAGTACCTGTTGCTCGATACAACCGTGATTTTGTCGCCAGCTTTGTACTCTAACTGATGTGAGCCGGAGGCTTGGCGTCCAACTGTTGCTTTCACTTGCACCGGTCTGAGCTAAAATCAAAAGAACTTCATGTCACAATTTGCAGTGTTGCGGTGTTATGAAGGAAAACATAACCAACTTGCGGTCAAATAAATGCTTGATTGATCTAGATCTTAGACAATGGAAAAATTTAAAACAAGAAGATAATAGATATACTAGCCAACGAAACCGGTAGACCGCTTGACCACCTCATAGAATCAAATACTCTAGCTCGGCGCGGAGCCCTATAGCTTAGCGGGTACATAGACCGTAGAATAAGTAATCTATTTCTCCACGAGTTCCAACTCAGCGACTAGATAGTCTGTCGGACCGTCTTCAAGAGTCAAGTGACCCAGCTCTTTGTACCAACTAATGATGCTGCAAGTGGAATTTTTTCTTACAAAACGAACATCTCTTGCAGCAATATATCCGTTGGTGATTTCGAATTAAGAAAACTTAATGATCTAAACTTAGCAAAAATGAGCCCGAAATAACTACAATGGGCGGCAGTTGTAACTAAGATTGTTATGATTTCTTAAAGTTACTAAGAAGCTTTCGGACAACAGATGGACGTTAGTAACAATTAATACCGAATTACGAGTTATCGAACAAACCTTGTTGAGCAGACCGTAGAGGTTGGCAAACGTCGGTCTATACTCAGGGTTCTGCACCCAGCATTCCAGAATAACGTCAAACATTTGTTTGGAACATGCTTCTGGACAAGTCAGTCTCTTGCTTGGATCTCTTAAGAACGTGGCATTCTCTCTCTTTAACAGCAAAAATAACAAGCGTGAGAAAAGGAGATCTCACAAACTATTTACGAGAGAAATTAAACGGAGGTGTTCTTATAGCCATATGAGAAATTAAACTTGCAAGTATTTCAATATCTGTAGCTGAATATTGATCAAATAACCTCATCATCAGCAAGGTTTTCCAACGGTGATCTGCCATAGCTGAACATCACCCAAAGTAACATTCCAAAGTTCCAGACATCACTCGCTGTAGAACACTCCCGTTTCGAAGCTACCTCAGGGGCACACCTGCAAGTAATTGTGCAAAAGTGTATAAGCAATTGAAGCTCCCAAGAATTCTTTGATTCCGTCCTATGAATTATCTGTCATTGCTTACTACACTTGTAATGAACAGAGTCAGTCAAGTGCTGCACAGGTGGTTTTGTATATGGGGTGGGCAGACCAATGAAAATTTTTATCATTTTCTCTACTGTTTTACTAACTTAAGATAACACTTTACCTTCCATCACTAGTAGTTAAGTCAAAACTAGTTTTTCTTCTTCAACTAAATTTGTGAAGTGGTGATTAAATTTGTTAGAATAGGCCTGCATAACTGTCTGTCTTGAAAATTACAATAGCAACAGCACAAACCTCTATGGTATTTGGTAGGCTTGTTTGTGAAGAGTACTAATTTGAAAAGTTTCTCAAAAGTATGCAATGCACATGTATCATGGGATACGAACGAAGCTCCTCCAACGAGCACTTTCTCGTCACGCTAAAACTTTCTTGGCTACAATAAAAATGGTGAATTCAAGTGAGTTCTGATAAAGAAGGTTTTAAATAGTTTGCATGTGTCCTACATAAAAAAACTCAGATGTCATTTTCCTTATGTTGGAAAAAGGTGTCCGAATCGTGTTTTCTAAACACTTGTCAAAAAACTTCATTGACTATTACTTCTCTGATCAACGCGTGCCCCGCAAAGTTGCTATATCTTTAAACTGCATATGAAGTGAATATTTTTACTTCAATGGATAGACCTTGCTAAACGAGGAATAATGAAGAAAATAATTTGCCAAAATCATTCCTGGTTCTCGAGAAATCAACTTTTAAAAATTGCATCTGACGACGTCACGAGTGGTTCCGAACAATTCTGCATTTTTCTAAAATCTGCTGCCAATCCGTATAATTTGGGTGGGTTTGAGCCAGACTTGGACTGATGATCCATCTGACTCGGATACATCAATAATCTAACTTTAGCTAAAATACACCCAAATGTTATGGATTGGCAGCAGATTTTGAAAAAAATGAAAACTTGTCGGAACCACTCAAGACGTCATCAGATGAAAATTTTAAACGTAAATATCTCAAGAACCAGGAAAGATTTTAGCAAAAAATTTTCACCGTATTTCCTCATTTGGCAAGGTCTATCCGCTGAAGTAATAAAATTTTTCACTTCATATGTACTTTAATAAGCAAAAAGAGCAAACGAGCTTTAGAGAAACAAACTTTTGTCTCCAGTTGTTTCCATCTCTTCCCTTTCATATTATACTCACTTCCCTTTCAAAACGTATAGGTATTTACCATGCAGCTGGCATCTTTGTCAATTTAAAAGGACCTGTCTTGCTGAGGTGCTGTATAAGACCAAAGTCGGTGATCTTCACCTAAGAAAAAAAGACATTGCACTTTCATGTTGCATTCCCTCGATGTACTAACAACGTGGCTAATTGACTTGCTCAATATATTACATTTTCTCCATATGGGCACAAGGATGATTCAGGTTGAATATTGCTTTCGTTTAAATAACATGATTTTCTTGAATTCTTTATCAAACCTACTGTACATACCACTAGAAATTTAACTCTTAAACTAAAATACAGAATGACTGAACAAAACTAACAGCAATAAAAATTCGTTCCGATGCTCTTTAAATTTTGGATACTTAAGTCATCCAAAATAGTCCAAACATTTTGAGAAAGTTTTAATAAACTAACTAGAAGTGAGGTAAAATAATATGAAAGAAACAACGCTCAACTTGAATTGTAACCCTAACTACCTCAAATAACAAAGTACATTAATCCTATTCACACCTTGCCGGGTTCAAATACCAGCACGTTATGTGCACCTAGGTCCCCATGCACGATGTCCTGCTTTGACAAATGTTCCATCCCTGAAGCGATCTGAGCAGCATATAAGTGAAAGTAAAGAACTGAACAAATTTCCCTGTTTCTTTTCTCCAGTTGTTTCAGCAGCGATCCAAATCTTGCATATTCCGTTACCTGTTTTACAAAATAAGATACCTCAAGTTATCAAAATCAAGTTTCGCTCTACCATTGATGCAAGAGCTCACTTAGGGTAACATATTTTTTAAATAAAATTAAAATGTGTACTTTTAATGTGTAGCATTAAAGTAAAGATAACCATGTATGTATATGTTGAAAATGTTCCTTTAAAAGCTCTTTTCACCCCATATCTGCTTCCCCTGCCCTCTCTCACCCCGTTCCTTTAGTAGCGCTTTTCAACCCATTACTGCTTCCCCAGCCCTCTTTTACCCTGTTCCATTACAAGCTCTTTTCACCCCATAACTGGTTACCTAGCCCTCTCTCACCCTGTTCCATTACAAGCTCTTTCCTCCCCATATCTGCTTCCCCAGCCCTCTTTCGCCCTGTTCCTTTTCAAGCGCTTTTCAACCCATTACTGCTTCCCAAGCCCTCTCTCACCCTGTTCCTTTACAAGCGCTTTTCAACCCATTACTGCTTCCCCAGCCCTCTTTTACCCTGTTCCATTACAAGCTCTTTCATCCCCATATCTGCTTCCCCAGCCCCCTTTTACCCTATTCCTTTACAAGCTCTTTTCACCCCACATCAGCTTCCAAAGTACTCTCTCACTCTGTTCCTTTACAAGCTCTTTTCACCCCACATCAGAATCCCCAGCCCTCTCTCACCCTGCTCCTTTACAAGCTCTTTTCACCCCACATCAGCTTCCCAAGCCCTCTCTCACTCTGTTCCTTTACAAGCTCTTTTCACCCCACATAAGCTTCCCCAGCCCTCTCTCACCCTGCTCCTTTACAAGTTCTTTTCACCCCACATCAGCTTCCCCAGCCCTCTCTCACCCTGTTCCTTTA